>UELV01089920.1:0-17278 GCA_900490015.1 Megastigmus stigmatizans
GCACGTCGTCGTCGTCGTCGTCGTCGTCGTCGTCGTATAGCCGATGCATGTTCGTATGTTATGCATGTATAGCCAGGGCTCTCTCTCTCTCTCTCTCTCTCTCTCTCTCTCTCTCTCTCTCGATGTCTTTCGCGAACGCCTCCGACAGCTATATGCGAGAGTGTAGCACGTGCTGGACTTTCATTTGCCGATTTTTCTGCCAAGTCTCCGTGTGTGTGTGGATATGTAGGATGTTTATCGTCTGCCTCTGGATTCTTGAGACTGGATTCGGATTTCGAGATATGGATCGATTTTTTGATTAAAGCGGATTTGAGCTGCTGCGTGACTATGGGAAGTCGAGAGGTACGATCGATCAAATTTATCACTAAGTCCGTTCATGTTTTGGAATTGAATTCTTGATGAAAAAGTCTCTCGCTCGTGCGTAAAAATTAAATATTTTCTTATCTATAAGAAAATTAATGTGGTTAACTCTTCTTTCAGTTTTGCAATCATTATAAAACAAAAGCAATAATTTAGGAAATGATGAGCGATTTGATGCTTTGTTAATTATTATTGAGAAATATTCTCATATCTATAATTATACATGTAGGGCCGATCGTCCACACAATCATCGATGTCGATTCTTTCTTTCATACCGTTAAATCGGCATAATTCATCTTATATATTATCCGGGAGATATAAGGGGAGTCAATTAAAATGCACGGAATGCAAGCGATGACTCTTTTTTCGCATTCCGCCGATGAGCGCGCAATTAAGTCACAATCCGGTCCCGGCCGAGAGTAGACACACACACACACACACACACACACACACACACACACATACACTCAGACCATCTGCCAACTAAATCCCATGCTTCATTCGATATTCGCATAATTTATCCATCTCCATACGCACGCATGGCTTCTTGTATACGCTCTCTTGCTCGCCTTTTTGCCCAAAGTTAAATAAATTTTTCCAGCTAATATAACACGGCCCACAATCGCGTACGCATCATGCAACCGCAAAAAGTATATCGATGTATGTATAGCGATCATTAGTTACTCGCGGAGACGTGGATAGACGAATTATGCTTCCTAGTAAAGCCACTCGTCATGAATAAACATACAAAAATACATATATATACTAATTACGCTGACAGACAAATGCTGGCTATAATGACCGAATCCAACTTATTTCCGACAAACTTGTAAACGATCGATATACTGAATTGTTGGAAATAGAAAAACGGTCGATCGAGTAATATCGAAATATTCGTGTTTGTAATGGTCGATATGGGACAAAGAAAAAAGCTGTCTTTAGCGAAGCAATATAAGCTTTCTATAAGCATGTCGCGAGGGACAAAAAAAATCATCAAAACGAGAAAATAGCCGGGAATCGGCATAGCATGACGCTGAAAACATCAGGTTCGCAAAAGGCCATAGCTCAAGTAAACGCGCTCATAAGTTTTCACAAATCTTTCCTTTCCCCCCGGCTCGGCGAGTCGTAAGAAATTGGAAAGTCGAAGATCGAAATCTGTTCTCTCTCTTTCTCTCTCTCTCACTCTCTCAAAAGGCATTCTGCACTCGCTGCTGCTGCCTCCGCGGCTTATCCGAGAAAATCAGAGCTCTAAAAATATATCGAGCGCAAAGAATCGATAAATCGATACGTGGCTGACTACTCTCTCTCTCTCTCTCTCTCTCTCTCTCTCTCTCTTCCTCCGTCTCATCGACTACTGGACTCACATTCGCATTCTCTTGCTCCTCCGGCATCAACTTAAGGAGAGCGTGCAAAATAGAAGAATACGAGAAGCCAACAGCAGCAGCAGTAGCAGCACAGAGACGAAGGGAGAGAGAGAGAGAGAGAGAGAGAGAGAGAGAGAGAGAGAGAGAAACACACGTGATGATCCGTCGATCGGGGGGATCGAAATCGAGGAAAAGGACTCTCTGTATGTGTGCAGCAAGCGAGCAAGAGAAAGAGAGATGTAGAAAAGGAAGAGGAGAGAGAGAGAGAGAGAGAGAGAGAGCGTATCGTTAATCGCGAGGGGACCACCAAGATCGGCGGCCAAGTATCGCGGTGTCAATTAATGAGCCGGTGAAGAGAGGCTCGACGAGGACAAGAGAGAGAAAGAGAAAGAAAGACCGGCCCTGCAGAGTGTAGCCGACAAGAAGGAGCCACTGGCTACGGACGACTCTTATGGTTTTGCTTGGACGATTCTCGGTAGTCAGCCATAATAAATACATAATATGCACATAAAGTCGACATGGCGAGGATTCGACAAGTCATTGGGAGGTACGAGAAGAGAGAGAGAGAGAATTTGCCAAGTGTATACGATACTCACCCGGTGGGTGGTAATTTCTCGAGCTGTCCAAATTTCAAGCCGCTATCTGCAGCGAGATAGACCAGCTGATAGGGGATGATAGGGAATTCAATTTGCAACTTATTATAGCGATTAATGCCTATGGGATTATGCGTGTTTCTGGAAACCTCGTCGACTTGGTAAGACATGAGAACGCATGTATCACGGGATATTGAAAAGCAAATGGAATTAAAGTGATATACTTTATCTATACACCACTTAAAAATATATCGATAGGAAGGTATATCTGAAATTATAGCTCTTTAAAATTGGATAACGAATCAAAGAATTTAAAGAGTCATTACGGTGTGTTTGGCGCTGCGTAAATCTGTCAACCGGACCAGAATTGACAACTGAACTAAGCACGTGATTGCAAACACAAAACTCATCAAAGACGAAACTGTCCAGACAACACCCAAGCCTCATCTCTATTCAACGGCGCAAAGGTATACACGCTCGAAGATCCAAACTCGTTCACCCCCTTAAAATACAGCCTCTCCAACGAAAAACCACAAAGCAGCTCGCTGCAGATGCATCCACGAGTCCGCGAAAGCGTGAAAAAGGTCCTTTACGACGTTTAGCCCGAGTTCGCGGACGTGCGCGTGAGAATCGTGTAAAAGAGATGAAGATGCCACGGTTCTCTTTCTCTCTCTTTCTGTCTCTATATACACGCACGCGGTGTGTAGGTAAAGAGAGAATTGGCGAGAGAGGACAGCTTCATCTTGGGCGGTTGGATCGAATGGATCGGTTTCTGCTCGGCTCGCGCGCGCGCGGAGTGACGCCGCACAAAAACTCACCGCCAGAATGCACCATCTTCGCGGATAAAAATGTAAGTCGCCCGAACTATTCGGAGGAGGGGAGTTGAGATTCCTTCAAGGGCTGCTGCAGCAGCTTCCTTCTCTTCTTTGACGCGAGATGCCCGCGAGATAGCTTGATAGAGAGTAGACACAAGGATTTTCGCTGAATCGTTAGATACCGAGAAGGAGAGGCTCTTTTGCGCGATACCGAGGGTTAGCGAGCGCGCGGACTATTTTTATGGAGGATGGAGGTGGCTGTGTTGCGGGATAGTTTCATGTGGATCTGCTTTCATATATAAAAGAGGGAGTATGTGAACAAAATAGTTTCTGGTCGAATTTTCGAGACGAGAATTTTTATGGTTTCTTAATGGTTTGTAGGTCTTCGAATCATGGAAAAATTGATATATATTAATTGCTGCAAAATCATTTACCCATAATATCATATGCTTTTCTTGGTTTCTTTCAATTTTACTCGAGCCACATGAATTTCTTTCCGCGGTATTTCGATGACAAAGTCCACGCGGAGTTACCAAATTTATTGCTGAGGTATAGAACCAATAGTTCATCTCTGTAATTATGGATGACAATTTATTTGCAACCGTTTGATTTCTTTCATATCGATCAATATCCTTGAATATTACGAATTTTCAACATCTTACCGTACAATAGAAATACAAATCAATCATTGCATAATATAAACATACTATTCACGCTTCAAAAAGTTACCGATCAAAATTACAGTCGCTCTTGATTCCAGCACACGACCTACAATACTTCGCTAACCCGCTGCGTAAAAAAAAGAAACTCTCATTCACACAGCCTGCGCTCCCAGCTATCAAACTCATTAGCATCCAATCAATCCTCGATCCCATTCCTGATCCCCATCTCCCAAGCATATACATACGAAAACAAAAAGCCTCGCGTCGTCCGCTCTTCCCCGAAGCTGCTCCTGCGCCAGGCCTTTATGAATCTGCATGATTTCCGAAAATCCACGCGATCGAAACAGCTCGCCTATATATATATATATATCAACTGGGTATCGATCAAAGGTGTCTCTCCCAGAGTCCAGTCCGCACACATGGGTTATATCGAGGTCTCTCAGCTGCACGTCCCCAGACATGCAGCGCGCATGCAGCTCTCGGCGACGAAGAAGTGTTGGAGACGCATCCTCCCGTCCTCTCTTTTCCCTCCCGCTTTTTGCGCCTCTCTCGACCAGCTCCCCGGTAATTTACAGTCCTCTACACGAACGCACGCATACACGTGTGACTCTCTGTGTGTGTGTGCGTGTATAGAGAAAAGATCGGTGAAGCTATACATGGGCCGCCGGAGTAGTGGATCCCTCCTTCTCTCGCTACCCGGCGATCGTGCGACACGTCAAATTACCCGCCATAAATCATGACTTCTTTAGCGCGCTCGAGTGCGACTGC
Source organism: Megastigmus stigmatizans (assembly GCA_900490015.1). Taxonomy (NCBI): domain Eukaryota; kingdom Metazoa; phylum Arthropoda; class Insecta; order Hymenoptera; family Megastigmidae; genus Megastigmus; species Megastigmus stigmatizans. The sequence goes on from UELV01089920.1 coordinate 4,563, forward strand.
TTCTGCAGCTTCTCTCTCTCTCTCTCTCTCCTCCTCCTCTCTTTCTGTTGCTGTTGCTGCTGCTCGATTTATGCGCGATCCCGGCGCATAATATAAATTATTAAATGAGTCCGATATGAGAGCAGTCTGTAGACGCACACACACGGGAGCATTTTTAAAAGGCGAAACGAACGAGTTCGTCGAATCGCTCTCGCATATCGATTTTATTGGGACTTAATTGCGGCGAAGACGACGATGCCCTTTTTGCGGAGGAAATCGCTAATGAATTTTCTTGCCGATCGCGCCGATTATATTATGAAGCCTCTCCCTTTCTCTCTCTCTCTCTCTCTCTCTCTCTCTCTCTCTCTCTCTCTCTCTTGCTCTCGCTCAGGCTTGTAATTGTTGCGCATCGACTGCGCGGATATCGTCGAGGAAAAACGGAGGAAGAACATTAAGGCACATATATACACTCGCGAGAGTCGCTGCTACAAAATGCGCGCTTTGATTGAACGGTTTTGTGCGAGCTCCGTTGTATGTATGTAAGAACGGGACTCGCTTCGGATCGCGAGCGTAATTTATCCTTTTCGTTGCGGTTATTAATTTTCTTTTGTCGCGCGAGCTGCTTATTTATGGGACGATCATCTTAGCTGGAAACGCGATACGCCGTTTCAATGTTTCAGAGAATCGCTTGTGTAAAAGGACGAAAGTTGAATTTTATATAATTGTGAAAAGAGCAATGCAAATTCGATCGTGATGTGTATTGCAAAATATTCATCGACGCATCGCTTATTATAAATATACGCTCTAAAATCATATTTATCAAAGATGAAAAACTGATTATTTATCGGCTATTATAATAGTGTTTTTTTAAAAAGATTGAATTTCGCAATAACGACTCCCAAAAACAACGTAAATTAGCAATTTTTGATTGACGCATAAAATTTATCAGAGATTTTAATTACTTCCGAAAACAGCTCCTGCAGAGCGAAATAAAGCTGCGTTTGTAACAAAAAAATTCGTGGCTTGCGCAAAACTGCACACTCGGAACGATCTCGCGAAACGCAGCGAGCGAGCGAGCCAATGAATATGCATATAATGTGAAATTATTCAGCTCCTTAATTCGATAATCATTTCCAATTTACATCGGTCCGAAAATAGCCGAGCAATAACGGAGCCCCAACATCAGATGTTCGATTTGCAATTCAAAGTAATGCGATCAATCAATTTACCAGCCGACAAGAGAAAGAATAAAAAGAAAAAAAGAAAAAACGCCTGCGCGCGCGAGAGAGAGAGAGAGAGAGAAGGAAAGCAGTAGCAGCAGTAGCAGCAATACGATAATCAAATAAAAGAAATCCCTCCCCTTTTTCATTGTTTCAGCGAATCCTCATCAGCCGACTCTTGAGATATTGCAGCCTCTCCGAGCAGTAGAAGCAGCTTCGAAAGGCAACGCGCGCGCGCGCGCCCAGCAGTAATATCGAGTGCGCGCATCAGGAAGTTATAAATAAAACGATCGTAATTCACGGGGAGCCCGAGGAGAGAGCGTTGTCTCTTCTGCACTCTTTCTCCCCCCCCCCCTCCTTCTCTATCTTTTTCTCTCTTCGACATGAGAGGAGAAGAGAGAAAAAAGTCGCGAGTGAGAGAGAGAGCGGAGGGAGAAGAGGAGGGAAAAGGGCGAAAGACAAAACTCGAAATAGCTCGCAGTCGCTAAATCTTCGCTAGGCGTTCGATGTGTCTGTCGTATTGACGCGAATTATCAGAGAGGATAGACTGTTTGCTGCCTCTGTTCCCCTTTCTCTCTTTCTTTCTCTCTCATCCCCTTGCGCGCGCGCCAAGAGCGTTTCGGCCGGGCAAAGACACTTCCGTCAGTCACGAGAAGGAGGAGGCGGAGGAGGAGGAGAAAGTCGAGGGAAAAACAAGAAGGAGAGAGGAACGGGTCATCGGTGCCGCGATGCTCGTGCAACGCGATCCCTCGTGACGTACTTGTCACGAGTCGACAAGTTAAGATTTATATTTGAAATATTCCGGTTCCTTTTTTTTTTTTAAATTCATTTGTCAATCAGCTGTTATGAATCATTTAGTAATATGACAAGTAAGCCACCACACAAGGCTATTTACATACCTTTATCATAAATTTAATACAATATTATATAATTTATCAAACGACTAAGTTCTTATAGCCACAGTTTCTTATGATTTGTTCCATCAAAATTGTATAATTCGTTTACATATTAATTCTAACAAATAATTTCGCTTGAGGTTTTGCAAAAGTACCTGTATACCCAACACTGATTTTTCAAACTCCAACAATATGGTTTCTAAGCTTCATTATAATTATTAAATAATCGCAATAAGTTTAAGAGATTAAAGAGAGAGAAAAGAGCCAGCCAGCAGCGCTTGCAAAACGTTCCCAAAACACACAAGTCAGCCTTTCGATAAAGAGTATTTGGCTTTCATAAAACTTCTTAAATTCCCTCGATAAGTAGCCGTTCCCCCTCGCTTATACACTACTGCATATACAATACATCCGCACCCTCCGCACCGAATTAAAATTTAACATTTCAGGAATTAAATGCCATAGCTCGCACACCCATACTCTCTGGAATAAGTCAGAGAGAGAGAGAGAGAGGGAGAACCAGTACAGAGATGCTATAAGGGAGCTATATAGGAGCACGCGGCGGAGAACTTACCGGTCGACAAAGAAGACGAGCCTTGTCTCATTTTACTTTACAAGGCAGCGTATATAGTAGCAGCGGTGGCGTAAGCTGCGCGACAGACCTATACACCGGCGGCAAAAGTAGGAGGGATGGCACGGACGAACGAACGAACGAACGAACGAAAAAAAAGAATAAAGCAGCGAGACGCTGACGCGGCGCGGGGGCGGGATTTAAAAATCGAGCGAGTCTCTCTCTCTCTCTCTCTGACAGCTATTGCGCCAACCTCCTGGTGGGATGCGGAGCGCTCGGCCTCTCCGAATTAAATCTAAAATATACAATAAACAAGGAAACAATCAATAAAGCGGGATTCAGGCCTGGCTGGAGGTGCCGATCAGACTCTCTCTCTCTCTCTCTCTCTCTTTCCATCCCCTCGCGGCAGTATCGGTACTCCTCTCTCTCTCGCGCCGACGACCCCCCAGTCAGAGCAGGGGAGATATATATATCTGTTTCGCTTTTCCTCGGCGTTCTGCGCGATCGACTGTAGTGATATGTCGGTAATTAAAATCCGTTAGCGGGACGTCATTCCCCTCTACTGCTGCTGCTGCTGCTGACGATCGGCTGTCTATAAGTCTGCTACTGCTCTGCTGTGTGACTCGCGCACATCTCGCGCTCCCCCCGAGAGCAAGTCGAAAGAAAAGAGAGGAGATTCTTTAAGGTTTGATTGTTGCTCTCGATTTTTTTCTCTCTCTTTGTCTTTGCCTTCGCTGTCTGTCGTCGTAGTTTTTTGTAGGAGGACGGTGCGCGGATAAGTTTTGTTTTCGATTGTCGCGTGGAAGTTATTTCGAGATGCCTGTTGGATTCTTTTCTGTTTCTCTCTTTTTTCTTTCTTTCTTTCTTTTTTAATGCTGATACCGAAGAGCAACATTCTTTGAGAGTTTGCTGGATCCGTATTACACAGCTTATTTGGGGGGAGGTGGACTTGATGCTACGAATACTTGTTTAATTTGCCGTTTCGATTATTGAATGGTTCTCATGAACGGTATAAGCAAAAATATATAAGCTCATCGTGCAGGTCATATTAAATATTATAGCAAAGTTGTATATAGCTTCCTTCTTATATATCGCATTGCAAGGACGACAGGAAGATTAATGGAAAAAAGGACACAATTAGAAGAACGAAAAAAAAAAGCAAGGAAGCGGACGCTAGAGCTCAGCGAGTCGATGTAATGTATAAAAGTAAGACACACGCGGAAAGCTCGGGGTAAACGGCTTTGCGCACCAATACTATCCCGTTATTTATATAGGTTTATCGCCGATTCAATGCTAGATTGTGAAAAATGATTGTACCTTTATTGACGGGGCGTGTCTCTCTTCTCTCTTTCTCCCACTCTCTCTCTCTCTCTCTCTCTCTCTCTCTCTGTCTTTTTCTCTCTTGGCGATGCAAGCGAGACATTAGCACACGACTGCGCGAAATTGTTGCTTCCAATCATACCTACCTGACTCGAATACAAGATCGCGCATCGCGTATATATAGTATAGCTCCTGAACTTCTTCCTCGGTTGCTTCTTCATGCCTCTCTCGCATTATATACAACACAGGGCCGTGTTTTCAATATATATATACACACGCACGGTACAAGTTCGCAACATAAGCCTCGTCGAATTATTATCCTAATTTATTCCCGTAATATAATCGTATCTGGGCACTCGCCCGCGCGCGTGCGCGTCGTGTATATATATGTTCGATACGTTCGGCCTGCGCCGCTGAATTATTCAAACAGCGGCGCCGCAGCAAGCGGCGGGAGCTTCGTTCGCGCGATGATATTGAGACGAGGACGAATGCGATGGGAAAGAAATTATCGAGTGGTTCTGTATACATATGAGTGTGTATACGTGTATGTGTAGCTGGTGTACCACTGCGATGTAGTACGAGCGCGCGAATGTTGAATTTTTATGCGTGCGGATAGGTTCTGGCACCTTATGACGACCGCTGGAATTCACAATAGGTTTGTAGACCTTTGAGCTTCGTATATTCGTTCGCTTGGATTGTATGTTATTGTAACTTCGCGTTGTACTCGTATCTGTGGAACGTTTGAAGGATAAACGATTATGAATATTGTACACGAGGTTCGATGTATGAAAAATTGTTACAACGAAGCGGTTCTATTGAAATAACTGATGAAACAAAGATATAAAGATCGAGAGTATAGAGCCTCGAACTATTCGCTATACGTATAAAAAGGACACGTTATAGTCCCATATTTCATTGAGCAAAAGTGTATAATAGTCGAGTCGCGGTCGAACAAGCCCTTCCGGTCATTAGGCGCTTGCACGAGGTTTCGCATTATGCGACTGATTACGACGATAATAATAATGCGGCGAACGGGCGATGGGAGTGTACCCGCGCGCGAGCTCTCTTATATTCACGTATATATGGATATTTAATTTCCGGTTACGCGTGCAGCGCTGCACAACGTCAGTTTCGCTACAATATGCAGAAGCTCGGGGCATCCTTTCTTGTGCAAATGCCTCGATTTCGAATATGCACACCTGGCCACCCTTTCCACACAAAACTTCCTTATCGTTTTTTTTTTTTCTTTTTTGTTATTTGGATAGCATAATTGAGGCATGATTAATTTACTAACGAATTGTACATGATTTTTATTTATTATTTGCATCGAATCATAAGTATAATAGTACATTATGACACTGATGTGGACGAGTTTCATACAGCATTTTATCGCACGAAACCAGAAAAAAGCGGCGAATTAGAGAGAGTTAGAATGCGTTAAAAGAATATATTAACAAAAACGAAATGATTTAAAGGTTTGTAAATCATTAAAGATAAACTAGCGCTTACCCATTTAACAATATAGTTAAAAATAAATTCTACAGATTTTTACCATATATATATATATACATACCCGTAATAATATCTCGCTCATCGATTGCATAACCATTCATAATACAACGGGACACCTATGCACAGTAGCCGCATAAAATATATCGGTGAGAGAAGGCCACCGAATGGTTATATAGGCTGCACACAGATACACAGGTATATACGCGAAAGAAAGCAAAGAGAAGAGGCCGCGGGAGATAAAATCCTGCGCCACATTGACCGCGTGCGAGTGCGTCTGCTCGCAGGGGGGTATTCGTGTAAGGCCCCCGACGAGGTATATATATAGGAGATGAGGCGCGTGGAACCCCCGCTGTGAAGGTTCGCCGCGATCTCGGTCCGATGTATATATATATATATACATACAGAGGCCGCGGGCCACCGGTAGCCGCTAAACTCACAAATTGCTTTGCATCCCAGCTGCTGCCGGATCTATATACGATTTCTTTCTCCTCCTTCCTCTCTCACTTTTGCCCTGCCACTGTGGACCTCTACGTTTTATATATGTATATACGTGTTTATCGGCTACCGCGAGGCTGCGATTACGCGCTCAGTTTTGGGGCTTTATCGCTTATCGGACTGCGCGGAAGCTCTCGCTTTAACGAACCTAATTTTTAAGTGGACCGGGATTGAGTGTTGAGTGTTTCAGGTGGATATATTGTATATGGGCCCGTTGGTTGTTCGGTGTTAATGACTGGGATTGGATCCGGAGATGATACATTTATTTGAGACATTTAGGCCGTTTCACTTTCGTAACTTTTGTGTTTTTATTTAGGAGGATTTTTCAAATTTTAAAAACAAATTATAGAACAAGTTAATGGATGTGACTAAATTAAAAATAAATAGATTTAAGAACACGACAAGAATATATTCAAAAATGTTACTTGTGATATTTTAAACAACTTGTATTTCTCAATTTACTATATTGTGAATTTAATATATATATACCCTCGAATAATTTGGCATGCTAAAATAAGGAAAATAGTTTTAAAAAAACTACGTATAGAGCAGCTGTATATTGATACATATGCAGAATATAAAGTAACTTCTGAGGACACACATCCTTGAAAAATGATGAGTAAGTTGGCGTACTTTCTTCGAATGCCTTTTTTTTCAGAATCCGCGAACAAGAAAGAAGAGAATACGTGCAATAAATTATTTATCAAAGAAATTGATACTGCGCCGAGCGTCTTAGTTTTCTGGAAACCATTATGAGAAAAAATTTTAACACACGGAACACAGGCAATTCATGGAAAGAATGTCAAACATTCATCGCTTTCAACCTTCTCTCTCATAAACAACCCAATTGCCTTCGCCAGCAGCAATTTCAAAATAATCCATAAATGCTTTTGAGGACGAACCCACAATTGTTTAAAATGGGGCAAAAAATTTGTACTATAACCATTATTAATACCGTAATGAAAATTAAATGTTTAATCATATATAACTCAAGCGAGATGTGGACGTCACTAAGTAAAAAGAAATGCAAATTTTTTTAATTATAAAACTGCACCGCTGTAGTACTGTAGCTTAAGAATTTTAATTACTCGACTTTTTTATACATATACCTTTTGATTCATAATTAAAATGATCGATATGGAATTTAATGTAATTTAATCTCATCAGTGAACTACATCAAAATTTTTTTTCACCTATACCTTTCTTACAGCCTACATATATAAATCTCGGTTCTGCCAAGCTCCCAAACTTATTCATAACCCATTGATCAATGGTCCTGAATTTAAAAAAGAAACGCGTTCTTCGATCATGAATAACAATTCGATCTTGCCACACCTCGATCCTCGGAGCCGCTACGATTCATTTTACCACAATGATTTCATTACGCAGCTAAAAATGCATTCCCCGCGTATTTTCCAATAACAAACCAATCGGGCAAACTTCGAAAAACGCTTCATTAACCGACTCCTCGGTCTCTCGATACAACAAAAGAAATTCACCATAATACCCGATCAAAACACATCTCGCGATATCATCATCGCGAATGGGTACACCTTTCGTTCCCCTCTACATATTACCTTCGTCTAATCGCGCTTATATACACGACATTGTCGGAGGCCGATACTTCGGTGGTCCAACCGTTCCCTTCCCCTAACCCCTTCAAAAAGTCAATCTCCAGCCGAAGCCCCCAGGATATACACCAAGAGAGGCGCGCATAGCCCGCGCAGGACCACACACAGAATATATGGACCTCGCGTATCCTTCTCCACCAGCTCGGCCGCTTTCATCAGCTGAATTCCAGAAGCTACATTCTATGATGAATTGTCGACGAGGCGATCGGGAGAGAGAGCCGGCCATCATTCACAAGCAATGAGGACAAAAAGATGGTGGCGAGGATCGATCCCATACTCACGCTTCCACGAAGGATCTCTCGGCGGATCGGACGGACCCCGCCCAGCCCTCTCGAAACGAGGACCTAATTCGAGCCTCATTTTCATACTAATTTGCTTCGGTCTGTCTTTCTCGTTGCTATCTATACCCTCTCGCTCCTTCTTCTTCGAGAGGCACCTCTCTCTCTCTCTTTGTCAGAGCTGGCGTACGCTTAAAAAGACGTATGCGCACGCGCGCCCAGAGTAAGAGCCAAAGATGACGAGGTATATATATGTATATATATATATATATACATCGCCTCCTGGCGTGCTTTTTATCGGCCGCGTCTTTACTTTCTTTTGCTTCTAAGGCTTAATTGGGAGGCGGCTTTTTTCTTTTGTTGCAGCCGAGAGGACTAAGCGAGCTCCGTGAAAGGACGGAGAGTACGATGAGAGACGCGTTGATCAGCTACAGCGGTGCGTTATGATGACCAGTGACCAGTTTCTCCGTTTGTGATGCATCAATTACAACCGGCCTAGGATGTATAACATACGGAGGAAAATGTTAATGTCTGATGATTTCAAACATCTTTCTCTGCACTTGCGATTTATTTACTTAGTGATGTATAGAAGCTATTTGGTTGGTCGGCCACGTTTACAATATCGTCTACAGCGTAACTAAATTTAATCAAATTTTTTTCGTTATTCATGATAAGTATCGTCCATCGTTACTTCCTATGTACAAAAACCATATGTCACAGTAATGGAATATCGTATGAATGGGTAATAATGGGATTCGCAGAGCTCTTAAGAGATTAACTGCCAAAAAGTAACATGCAATGTATCGTAAAAGACCATTCATTATGATCGATCGAGGATCCGCTTTTTATGTGCTATACTCTGGAACCGTCGGAAAATCTTACCGCACAGATTAGATTTTTTCGCTGATGTCGGGACTCGCGCGCGCGTGTGATATTGATCGACTGAGAGCTATGGATACGCGAGCGATAAAAAAAAAAAGTCATTCCTCGATCGACACAATAATCGATTACCTTCTCATTTTTTTTTCACGATACATGCATTAAAATAAATGATCGGTGATATATTTCTCTCGCTGACTCGTCACGCAAAAACGAATCGAAGGCAACTGCACGCGGTAAAAAATAAAGCAAAGAATAACGTTTTGTCATCATTGACATGTTTCGAATAGCGCATTGATGTAATTTAATAAACTCGTATCGCCGTACTAAAAAATCCTTTTCATAAATATACTTTATTAATTGCAATAGTTTTTGCAGCGATGCGCGCAGTATTCAAAAGCTGCATATATACATATATATATATACGGTCAAAGTACGCGGAATGCATAATTCATTACAAGTAATAGAGCCAGCGACGTAATAGTTTTATACCAAGAACTAATTGATGAGAAAAGAAAACTGTAATTCATCCTATACTTATTGAATAAACCGACATCTCAAATCGAAAGAATCAATAGTGACAGCCCAAAAAAGCCAGCATTCAAATGAGTTTGAAGAAGAAAAAAACAGAGAGAGAAATCTAATACAACGTATAGCGTCAGGGTATGCAAAAGGGCGAATGCCAATGTCGAAGCTCACGGGCGATTAAAATTTCGTTTCGCGCCACCCCAATCGTTTTGCGAACGCAATAGTCAGTCATGCGGCTCCTCTGTGCATATATATATACGCACGGAGAACGAAACGGATCCCGTACCATATATAATATGTATAATCCCATAAGGCAAGAAAGACGGGACGAGCGCGACGACAATTTCTCGGTGCATTAACGGAGAGTGCGAGGCTCCGTAGCAATATATATATACATAGGAACCCGGCCTACATATTTCATGACGGGCGCATTTCTGCATATAATTTCACGGCGCGTTAGAAAGACATTTAAATACGGCAGCTGGATAAACAGAAATGATGGTGTATATATATGGTGGCACTATGTGCGCCCAGCTATACTATACTCGCTCTAAAATGACACGCGAGGGGTGGCAGGCGAAATCCGCGCGAGCGCACTTTGTACCGAGAGAAAGCCCCCTGGGACTCTGTCTGTGTGTGTGTGTGTGTGTGTGTGTATGGATAGGAACGCGAATCTAGAGTTGGATGATACTATAATACGGGTGAAGGAAGGGGGGCCGAGTGAATTGAGACGAAGATGTGTGGACCGGAGACAGGCGACTAGGACGTGTTTCGGATGACAGATACAGAGAGGAAGAGAGAGAGAGAGAGAGAGAGAGATGTACACACACACACAGGGGCAAATCGACTACTCCGACGCGAGGACAATGTAAGAAGTGATGGGACATGGACGATGATTGATTGATTGGACTGTTTATTGTATCGTCAGCGATGGAGCTTGATTTCGAGAGAGCATGATGGACATTCTGAAGGATTGCAAATTGAATAACGACGTTAATGACCGATGTTCTCTAAATACCTGATTGTGGAGAAATTTGGAAAGGAGCAAGTATAATAAAGTGGAAGTACTACTGGTTTTAAGTACTACAGTCTGCTTCAGGATTCCATAAAAAATTGGAAAATCTGCAGATATAGAACGACATTTTTACGTGACATTTTAAAACTATTGTACGAGAGTACTAATTTGTACAACTACAAATCAATTGTACGATCGTACTGAGTCGATACTTTATTGAAATATTTATACAAAGTTCAAATTCTATGCTCTAAGTACATAGATAGATTCGACCAATAGTACTTAATTGTTAATATATCTTAATATTTAAATAAAAATAATCATAAAAGACTTAGCAAGTATCTGACCAAATTAGAACAGACGTCACATCAGTATATAACTCCAAAAGTCCAGATATATTTCAAAATCAGGCATCGTTTCATCCAAATTATTCCACAGTCTAAATAAAATTAGGCAATAAATAAAACAAAATAAGCGTGAGAAGTACAAGTTAAGAACAAAAAAAAACCTGAGCAAAGAGCAACAGAGGGGATGAAGTGGGGAATAGATAGAAAGGAAAGACGTGTGTTTGAACAGTGCGCAATACATGTGTCCATACATTTAGACGTGCGGAAGATCTAACAATTCACTTAAGGACTAATCCCTATCTCTGACGAATCATCTCCATGTTGGTCCCTCTGCGCCTGCACACATACACACACTCCTCAACCCCCCCGATGTAACAGCGCGACACAAGCTCGTTCATACCTGGCAGCGCTTTTTGAATTCGTTTAACGCTTCGCTTGATTTTACCCAGCGCAAACACCAGAGAGACCCACTGGTTACTTTGTTCCTGTTGGACGTGTACATGTGCGTATATATATATATGCTCTCGATTGAATCGAAAGTTTCGCGCGTGCGACGCAAATCTGCGCTTCTTTGTCTTTCGTATGGAAAATGGATTTGCCATTGTTGCGACGAATAAAGTATTTGGCAAATAAAATTGGAATAAGCTTTGTATTGTGTGTGTGTTTTAACGATGATTCGATACATCCCAAAAGACAAAAAATTTGGTACTTTATACAATTATTCATTTTACCAATTGTTTCTGCTACCCTTAAGAGATTTATTCCAAAACATGAAGAATAAAGAGAATCTAGCAATATACCATTTTTGTTGTAACCAGTATCAAAACTTTCATTCTTCAAAGCTAAAAGAGTAACAAAATCATATCCCTAAAATAACTAGTCAACAAAGCTCAAGCCTTATACATTTCAGGGTGTGATTTTCATTCTTCCGGAGTGGCTTTGATCCCTTTAGATTCTTAGGTTAGCTTGAATTAGTGCAAACGAATCCAAAATACGAGATACACCGAAGTTCCCTATAACCCAGTCCATATATTATACCGTTCGTCAAGAAAATCAAAGTCGAGCAAGCCTCTCGAACATCCAGACCCCGTTCTTTAATTTATCAACAACAATTTAAAAGCCAAAATCATCCCATCACCAGGATTGAGGCAAACGTCGGCTGGCCACGACTCGACTTCTATACGTTGTAAGCAAGAGTAAACAACGAGAATTGCACGTATACATACATAGAAAAACCCCGTAGACCCTCTCCCCTACCACGGATATTTTTCAATTAACGAGCCGGAGCACTTCTTCCACTGCGCGGCAGCGGCGGTGGCGGCACTTTATTGCGGCTATAAATCCGTCGATCTCATTAAAATTGAAAAATTCCCAGTGGCCGTGACAAAGGGACAGAGAGAGATCGTGGAAAAGCGACAGTAGCAGCAGCAGCAACTATCGGCCCCGACTGCAGTGCTGCTGGCGCATTAGGGGAATTGTTTTGTCATTTCGCAAGTTACACAGAAACTCTCCAGTTGAGCGACTGGCCTTCCACCACCACCACCACCCCAAACAATCATCGCTTTCTATATACACACAGAGAGAGAGAAAGAGAGAGAGAGAGAGAGAGAGAGAATTTGAATTAAACTTCTTTATTGTCGATAAGGTCTATGCAGACCGTATATCGCCGAAGATAAAAATACAATCAATAATAATTACATTTGTAACTTATAATTAACGACAATATTAGCAATATAACAACAAATTAGCAATAATATTAAAGAAACGCAAGAGCAAATAACATAAATTTAACATGACGTATACTATGTATATATAGACAATCAAATGTTAGGAATCCTCAATAATACGCTTATTTTCCAAAAAATACTCAAATACGGCACACTTAAAACTATCTAACGACGATTTCATTTTAATTCTGAATGGTAATACGTCCCACAGTTTCATTGCCTGGTAACTGAACGAATATTCAAAAGTTGTCGTAGCAGGAGTTGGTAAATTGAAGGCAGATGTAACCGAAACTGTGGTAGCTCGTTCAGACCGTCTTACGT
>UELV01089921.1:0-10176 GCA_900490015.1 Megastigmus stigmatizans
CTCTCTCTCTCTCTCTCTCTTTGTGTCTGTGTGTACATGTCAGAGGACTTGCGCGAGGATGTGTGTGAGTCTGATTTGGATTTTGCGGCGCACGGTGGATGAGCGGAAATTGATGATTATTGATGGTGACATTATTTTTTCGTCACTCTAACCACAAAATCGCATGTTTGATGCGACTTTACGGCTCTCGTGATGAAAAATACGGTTCGAGACTAGGGCGTAAGAGGATTTTTCCCTCACTCGAATTTTCGACCTCGCTTCGCTCGGCCGAAAAACGTCTCGTGAGTGAAATAATCGTCTTCCGCCCCCGTGTCGAAATGTACTATTACTCGGATTTGTAGACTGCGGTTTTTCTTTTTTGCTTTATACTGGTTAAGAAAGTATTTACGAGAATTTCTGTTTTTTTTTTGACTGGAAATTTAAGGAGGCGTCAACGCAAAGGGCCAAATTATACACGGCGAAAGGTGAAAACTAAAGTTTAGAGCATTGAGTTAAAATGATACTTTTGATAAATAATGGACTAATGAGACCGAGATTTAATGTTAGTAAATTCTAATTCAATATATACTAATTGGTTTAAATCTGATCAGGTAATAATTATTAATAAAATTTGTATTAATTCCATTTAAACGAGAAATTAAATTTAATTAAAAATATTGTAATTGCATAATATTTTATAAGCTTAAATTAATAATTAAATCATTTATCAGTCCCAATTTTAGTTTTAACAAAATTAGATATTATACGACCTTTTGTTATATTTCACAGTAATATATAAATAATCAGCACACGCATATGATGTGAATTAATTTGAAATTAGCATTCGATATACTTGTTATTAAAATAAGTTTGTTCATCATTTTGTTTTTTGGAAATAAATTGACTTGATGATAGTAGGTTAATAATCATTGTTTTGAAGATAAAAGGATTCATCAATTATAACATTAATTTGTACTGTACATTGTTCGTTACACGGAAAAAACTTTTTTCTACTAATTTTACATTTTCCTGATTTGATGATAAGCTTAGAAAAATCTATAACGCGTTACAATTTTGTTTCATTATTTTTTTTTTTCAAACGTTGGATCAACCATAAAACATTAAATTAAATACCCAGCTTTCGTGTACGAAAAAAATCCCTGAAACAACCTTCATAACCAATCAACCAACCCAACAAAAGCTTCCCTAAAAACGTTCAATTACGCGTAATCCCCATCGAGCATAGCGTGCAATAGTATACACATACACCGCAAGCCTTCGTTCCTTCATAAACCAAAAAGTCGGATCGGATGCCAACCACACAGCCGCTCGCGAGAGGGGCCAGAAAAAAAAAGCAAAGGAAAGCCGTGCTCGACATGATTTTTTCCTTTTGCCTGGCACTCCAAAGTGGATTAGATATAGAGAGAACAAGACCAGCGCCACGGCTCTTGTGAGGAGGAAGTTAAGACTCGTGTGGGCGCAAGAAGTTTTAGCGTGTGTAGGCGAAGTTTGGTCGCCACCTGGTATTTTCGTTTCGACGTCTCTCTCGCTCTCTCGATGCCAGTACGTGCATGATATACTAACGTGCGTGTGTCTGTGTGTGTGTATGTGTGTGTCGGCCCAATTTTCCAGACGCACAGCTGAACGTGGCTTCTGCTGCTCCTTCTTCGTTTATTTTCTCGCTCGCTCGCGCGCATGCTACGAGGCAGAGGGTCGTCGTGTTTTACAGATTTTTTTTTCTTTCCATGGAGATGGGGATTCGTGTGTTTAGGTTATAGGTGCATAAGATGATAAAACATGTTTCGAGATTCTCTATATTTTATTAACAATCGTTATTGTTTTAAATGAAATGTCGATTTGGTTGCACATTTAGTGCCGTTGATGGGAATAGTCGGACTGTGCTTTACGAACGAATATCTCTGACTATTTATTTAATTTTTTCGACGATATCATTAATCAGAATAAGTATTTGTTCATATTTAATTGAGACATTTTTCAGATCGCTATCGCAGTTGCGAGCGATGTTTGCAGCTTTCGAATGTCAATATATATACTGATCTCACCACAAATTGAATCCCCGAGATTTCCAAGAACACCCGCTGCCGTCTAAAGAGCGTGAAAAAACAATCCCATCCCGGATTCCTCCATAGCAGCAGCAGAGCGACACTTTTTCAATGGCAATCGTAAATATCGTCTCCCTCTCCAAAAAACAATCGTAAAAAGCCGCCGAAAACGGGGCCACAGCCACTATATATTTGTTATCTTTAATCCGCGTCGCGTCGCGTCTTCCCCTCCGATGTGCACTTTACGAAGGCGAGAGAAAGAGAGAGAGAGAAAAAGCTCCCTCGGGTGTCTGCATAGAGAAGTACCACCGGATATCCGTTCACCCTCCCGTTCCGTGCAGCCACTCGAACCGGGGAAAAAACGAAGATACGAGAGTAAGAGAGAGAGAGAGAGAGAGAGAGAGAGAGAGAGAGAGAGAGAGAGAGAGGAAAAAACACGCCCACGAGAGGTGACAAAGTCGAGCTACGCGAGATAAATCGTTAGATGATGAAGTCGCGGCTGCTGCGAGGAGGCGATAATCTGCACCCGGAAGAAGGACTCTCTTGAGAGAGAGAGAGAGAGAGAGAGAGAGAGAGAGAGAGAGAGAAAGTGGCTGCGAGTTCGATGAACTTTTTCATGCTGCTTCCGTGGCTAAGATTTCTCTGCCTGCGGGGTGTTTAAGAACTTTTTTGAGGGAGGCAGGGGCGAGAGAATTTCGTGATTGAATATTTTGCTTAGGGGTGGATACGGTTTTGGGGATGATAATGGATTCGAATTGATTTTGAAACTCGGCATATTGATGACAAGATTTTAATATGACAAATCATTTGCAATTGTTCGGGCTTTGTTGCAGTATGTTTTTTATTGTTACTGTAAATATATTGTATATATATATAATTAATCATTTTCATAAAATTGATGTCTTATGAATTTTCAATTAATGAATTATTGGAAATATTAATGTAAATATATATAATGAAGTTATCTGAATAATAGTTTGTTCTGCTGTTAACGCAAAACCGATACATTTTAATTATCGTTTGCTCTATTGTTAATGCAAAATCGATACGTATTTTTTTAATAAAACGTGAAATTTTTTAATCCAGAAAAGGAGCTTTGCCTCTATTTGGCATGTTGTACGAAGCCGAGAGCTTATATGTTGACTCAACCCAGTGTTATTTCAGTTGGTGTATCAGAAGTATATTGTTACATTGTTATGTTAAGTATATGTATATAAACGTGTAATAAACATATCATATAACAAACTGGGTACAGAAAGTCGACCCCTTTTATTTTATTTACATTTATGATCGTGTTAAATTGTGTGATAGAAAACCTTTTCAAAATTCAGAAAAAAATCTTGTAAATACTTCGAATTGACGCTAATCGTTATCAGATTAGCAGTGGAATCTAATCAGCTGAGTGAATTGAAATCTAATCAATTTTAAGTACGGCAAATATGTCTTTAAAGAACGTTCTTCAGGCCATTCCGGAGTTATCATCATTTTGATAATACTTTGTAAAAAACGAAGTCATACCATTTTTCACATCGAAGTCAACGCGAAGATTACAGAAGATAGAATGCGAGATCAATATAAGGAATTCTGGATTATCCACCCGACTACGAAAATAAGCATTCCGATACATTTTTCCATAAAACTTACTGCTTTTACGAAATAGTAAACTAAAACCACGTAAAAAATATTTTCATGATTTGACTTTTATATTGATGAATATTGCCGTTCGAGAAGATTTTATTCATTCGGTTCAGACTGAAAGTTAATTAAACACTTAACAATCTAATACGTGATATAAAACATGTATAAGTACATAACAAACGCTGCTTTGAAAAATCAACAAATGCAAAATTTACCTAGAAAATTCTTACAAAATTAAAAAAAAACCTTGAAATTCTCACGCATCCCAACAACACTGAACCAAACGAAAACAATCCAAAACCCCAGGTCCCGATTCCCCTCCCCAAAACGTACAAAATCCACTTCGTTAGCTGGCATTAACGCAAAAACCGCGTTCTGGGTGTAACAACTGTACGGCCGAACTCGCACGTAGCCGCAGCAGCAGCAGCAACAGCAGGAGCGATAGAAATCTTTCCGGAGTCGAAAATAGCATAGCTCCCGTGGACATTTAGCGTTTTGTTTTTGCCGCCGCGCGGCGCGTGGCGACAAGAGCTGCGCGCGCACACACACATACACACACGCGTACATCGAGAAAATATGCAAAAGCTCCCTTTCTTACGATATACGTGTGTGTATGCACGTGTGTGTGTAAGCTCTCGTGCGCACGTCAAAGCAAGAAGAAGAAGATGCGTTCTGCGTTGTTGGCCGGAGTTCAAAAAGAAAAGTGCCAGCAGAGAGCCAGGCGGCGGCGGCAGCGGCGGCGGCGGCTGCGGCAGCTGCCCTGACGTCAGTCGAGGTCTGTACCAGAAGCTGAAGCTCGAGCTTTTCGAGCTACAGGATTTATAAGCTCTACTCTCCGCATACACCACGCTCTCTTTATTATTTTGATTTTTTATTTCATTTCTTTCTTTTTTTTCTCATTTTTTTGCGGAATGCTTTGTATTTCTGCTGCGCGGTGGGATTTAGGTGTGACGCTGGTTTTTTTTATTTGATATTGATGGAGGATTACAATTTGCGTTGGTGTGTGGTTTATTTTCGTTTGCGCGCGAGAGAGAGAGGCGAGAGAATAACCTTGATTGGGATTTGGATTGATTGAGAGATGGATGTACGTTGGTCGGTTGTATGATATTTCGGTTAAAAGCTGATCCGAATTCAGCGATCAAAGTCCCGGGTAGAATATTAGAATGCACTTTCAAGACACCTCGATTATGGCTGAAAACTAAAATATATTACATACTTCTTCGAATCGCTCTATACCGATTGAAAGATGCAATTAAAAATTTTGATAGTAATTTCGAGTATCATATCGATCGCCCTAAGACGGTTCCTATGTTTAGATTTTTATTATTATTAATCACCTTACAATAATCAGATTTTATTTAATTGATGAAAACACTTTGAAAAGCTTCTCCAGGAGTTAGTTACGGTTCAGAAAATAGAAAACAAGCTCTGATACAGAAATTACATATTTATCCCAAAATTTATCTACGTCAAACCTTGTACAAATATCTATTACTTAGGAAAAATCATTTCAATGATTACGAATAATAGCTCACATCCATTGTTTCTTACTATATATCAGAGGTTTTTCGTATTTGAAGAATGAACACATTATTTTAGGCAAATAATGTCAATTAAAAGTTCATTATATCATAGAAATATTAACGACATTTGGAACGTCAGGTTCTAAATGTTGCTTATCAATGTTTACAATATAATCCCATTAGTATTTATAAATAATATATTACCTGTAATATTACAGGTAATATATTACCAATTGATTAGAGTAATAATAATAATAATAATCCATTGTTGCATTAGAATTAATAAAATAACGAAACACCTACTTTTTTCATTACACAAATGACCTACTTTAGAAAATCGAATTAGTAGAAATTTCCTCAATTTTCGATTACTATCATACTTTCAATAGCAAACAATTTAGTGAATTATTACTAATTCGTGCTTACAAGTATGACACTAACCTTGAATCGATTAACTTTTTTTCTTATTCTCACTCGATAATTGATATGCTACACGTGATTTCAATTGTGATTGTTCTCTTCTTGAAATGAGAAATATTTATGAAAGTCATTATGCACGGCTTAAATATTTGCACTTCGTGTTGAATATTACAAAATAACAGGCATTTTTTGTAAGTTCTATTGTCGTTTGACTGTACATAATGACCGTTACAAGAATAAAAATACAAATATGTACGATATTGTTTTCGTTTTGAAAAGACTTCAGTATCATCAAAATACTTGCAGCTAAAATTTAGTAATCCCAAGTCATAATGAAAAAGCACGCATGATGAAGTAAAGTCATTTTTGTGACTATTGTGCATAAAAATCTATATAGTAACGCCAGCTGCATCGTCAACCCAAATACGAAAACGAAATTCTCCTAAAACAATTCCATTCTCGAAGACAATAAAAGAATTAAAAAACGAAAGCAGCTTTCCTCGCTATAGTGTCACTCTTATCCGTGAGCTTGTACTCGCTAATGCAAATCAGGAGTCCGAACGTCACTGTGTGTTTCCCAACTAAGTGGGACTAAGTAGCCTGGGGAGGATCAATGCAATGTAACACGAGGCAAGCAGTGAACGCAAGCGCGCGCGCGCATTCGACCGTTCGATATCTATTAAATCGTGGATCGGACTTGCCGTACTTTAATGGAATCGGACGGCCCGAGAGCTTCGATCTGTGTCTTGAATTAAGATGGAATCACGCGGACTTTTTCTTTTTCTTCTCAGTTGTTCGTATTTTTGTAGTTTCGTGTAACTCTTTTTCTGCACATCGATCCGATCAATGTAGTTCATTTACTAATTCGTTTGTGCATGAGATTTGTAAGGTCATCTTTGATTAATAAATGAACACGATTTTCGTTGGTGACTTTATTTACCATAACAAAACGAGATTAAATGATCGCTAGATTGCAAGAAAATATATATTAATATACCAAGAAATCGAAGCACTTTTAAATTTAATAATTTAGAGCGAGAATTCTTGGTTTTATTCATAAATTACTTTCATTAAACAATATTTGAATGTCAATATTTCTCTCTCTTCGTTTTTGCGCTAATTCCATCCAAGATAACTGATATCAAAATTTAAATAATTCAGCTTCTGAACCGCTTTTTCTGGGTGAAATCGAATAACAGGCCGCTGAATATTTTATGCGGCAGCGAATCAAATCGAGAACTTTGAGGTATAAGGGAAGCTGGAAAAATATGGTCGACGCTAACAAAGTTTACTTGAATTGTCTGAAACTCAATGCAGATCATGTGAACACGTTTAATACAGTTTTTAGGATGAACCACTATGAGTATCATCAATGGTATTTAATGTGCTTAGAAACAGTTCAAAATAAAATTACTATTTTTGTACAAAACTAAATTTCAACAAGCCAATGAAGACTGTTTATAGTTAATATCTTTTCAAAATCCATACGAGATTTGACAAGATAGGATTATTTTTTATCGCGTTATAATGACCTACAATGATTTCTATATGAAAACCGTTCAGTAGCTTAAATAATTTCTTAACCGAGTTTCAATTAATAACTAGTTAACTGCGACAATAATGGATTTTAGTTCTAATGATTTTCATCTGTTAATCAATATGCAAGAAATGGTTTAATTTACACATAATACCTACCGAAATATTACTTACATATATTTTACTCATTAAAAAGTTTCTGCACTATTTTTGTTTTCATTCTGCAAGATACATTCTTTAGAATGAAAAAGCTAAGTTTACCTGTATATTTATAACTCATTGCATAATTTTTCTTTCTTTATACTCATTGGTACTGTCATTTTTTAACAATCTGCAACAACATTGCCAAAACTTAAAAAAAAAAGTCAATACGAATTCTCTAGCTCGTTATAGGTACTTATCAATTCTTCTACTCTTCTCGATAATATTGAGATACAATGAAAATTTTCTAAAAGTAAGTATGATGAGTCACATATTCTAAAAGTAAAGACCTTTATTATCTCCAGCTGATTACAATTGTAAAGCACACGCAGGTATGTGTTCGACACCCTTGGACCGGTTCGCACATTTGAAATTCACATTGTATTATGCGAGCGCGACCTGTGATTTTTCCATTGTTTTTCAATATGGTATAATAATTGCACGAATAATTGTACGAATCAAACAGTTGTTTTCCAAATTAAATCATTGCTTATCAATAAAGAAAATATTAAAGACAAAATTGTAATAATTGTAGATATTTATTGTAGTGACTTATTCAATGAATATAAATTGAAAAGTAATTTACGAGGTATTTAATGTGCCGCTGAGTAAATCGACACAATAAAAATTACACGGTCAAAGAATAATTTTCCTTATGATAAATTGAAAAAACAATATTAATATAATCACTAATTCAATGGCAACAATCACGCGAAGTTAAATTAGCCAAGATGATGACCTGCAAAGCCGCGCCAACATACACGCCTGGCTGCGCTCTTCGCAGCTTCGAAACGCGTAATCAAAATCATTTAATCGTATTAAGTCACCATGTCGCCTTTTCCACGCTTCACAATCCGGACATGTGATCAATACGACCATTATCAGTTTCATCGGCAATAGAACTGGGTATCTTTTTATCCAGTTGCTCATCGTTGATTCTAAAGAATGGATAAATTTTTTAATTCAATGAATGACCTTTGCTACGTAAGTACTGATGATATTTTTGTGATCCCACGTGCGTATAAATAATTTTTATTATAGCAGAAAAGTTATTTATGACTTGATTTCCATTTGGCATACGTTATTGCTTTCCTACTATCCAAAAAAGCGCCGGTCGATGATTGGCTTTTCTGCGATATTTTGACAATAAAAGTCTGGCAAATGTTTTTCTTATGCATATAAAATCACACGAAACAACAATTTTCGTTGTAGTCGCTTGAGCGAAAGAAACACACAATAAATGACGCCGAGCGAGCCTCGCAATAAAGCACACATATGAAAAACGGAAAGGGACGATTACGCGCTAATGACTTTAGCCGGTGACTTTGTAATTTGCGTGCGTATATTGCCGGCCGACGGAACCGTTGAGCGCCTCTAAGCTTCTTCATGCCGTGCGGCGATGTTTAATCGTTTCGCTGCGGACGCGCTTTAAGTGTCAAACGCAATCGCGACTTATACAATGCGAGAGAGACTGTGATTTTTCGTAGCACTTTGTTTTTGCCGCAATAATATTGTTTTTCTATTGCGCGCTGATGCAGGTGGAAAATTTTTGTGCGATGAGCTTCAGGAAGCACGAGATGAAGCGATTCGATAAAGATCAAGTTCTCCCGATAATTCACGTTTGTTTGTTGTCGTTATTTTTGCGCGATATATACGAGAGAGGCAAGAAAATCCTTTGTTGCACGATACTAAAAATACGTTTTAAATTCGATTTCTTTATTGGTGCACACTTTCATAATAAAAGTGGACGACTTACAGAATTAAATGAATTTCGAGCTTTTTCGTGGTACGACGATCGATATATCGTAGAGTAAAGATGATTAACACTTTTATTTTATATAAGTCTAATGTTTCATTCATTGAAATTCATTAGATACGCGAGGAATACCTACTTTCGCCATTTCCTGCAGGTAGAATTATATATTATTCGGACTAAAAATATCTCTGGAAAATTAATTATTTTATAAACTTTTCAGGAACTCGTGGAAAAGGTAAAGATGATTCATAAAGAATGAAGAAAAAAAATAAAAGAATGATTCATAAAGTACTCTTTAATTATTCGATGGCGTAGTTCAAAATAGAAAATAAGACCTATTGATTGAAAGAAAATCTGATCAAACTTTGAAATACAGTTTCATCTTTTAATAAACGAATTTGAACTATTTGTACAAATAATATATTTCTGATTTAATATCTTCTTCACTGTATAATGCAAAAAGACATTCTTCTTGATTCAATTGAAAATTGTGTATTAATTTATACAGTTTATGTAATAATCCCTAGTTTATGTTTAAGATAACCATTACCCCTTATCAATGGTACAAAAAATGAGTCACACTTTTTTTCATGCTCATTTATTTAGGATTTTCCAGCTTGCTGAACCGAAAACTTCAGTGTCAATATTTTCTTACCCACCATTTCACTTTTGATATCGTCTGATTATGCATATTTCAAACTAAAAATTTGGCAAACTTCGTGATAACGAAACAAAGGCGCATCTGATGAGCCTCAATTACATAGAAACTCAAAATCCTTCGTCAGCAACGAAACCCCTCGTAAAATATCCCCATATGTGGTGAGTCGACTGCGGATAATTAGCGTAAGAAACGTAAAAGCTGCCGCACGACATAGGGACAAAGACAGGATAAAAAGGAGGCAAAGAAAAATAATTCGAGAAAGAAGAGTCAAGATAATCCTCGGATGTACTGGGGTTCAATGTTAATGCGCAGAAATGCGATAGCATCTCAGGCGCGCAAGTTTGCGAGCTCGCGATAAGGTTGTGTGTAGTGACTCTGTGTATATATATATATATATAT
>UELV01089923.1:0-30590 GCA_900490015.1 Megastigmus stigmatizans
AGCAATTTTTCCCTATATACATATATATATATATCCTCTATATATCCACACGCGAGAGCACTCGAAGCGTGCCGCTGCTGTTTTTTTTACTATACTCCCAGTCGCACAAATACGGACAAATTCGCGTCTACCGAGACAGAGAGAGAGAGAGAGAGAGAGAGAGAGAAACAGAGGAAGAGAGAGTATGAAAGATGAGAGAGTGCGAGCGGCGAGCAGATAAAGCGGCACAGCATCCGCTCTCTCTCTCTCTCTCTCTCTCTCTCAGTGTTGCGGCTTTGCCAACCGATCGATATTGTACCGCGGCGTAGTTCAGGGGGGAAGGGGGGAGGGGGGGCGACGTTTGTACGCCTGCATCTATACACCCTCGCGCTCGCAAGCCACCCACCCACCCGTTGCCTCCGACTAATGCCGCCGCCGCCGCCGTGTGCTTCCAACAATGCGAGTTTCGCTGTTCTGAAATGTTCCGAGACCAGCGAGCAGACGAGCTGTTGATCGTGCACGTATTTCTCCTATACATGTGACTCTCTCTCTCTCCCTCTCTCTCTTTTTTTTTGTTTGGTTTTTAACTCTTTCCTTTACGGGAGAATGGGAGATGCTGAGATCGATGCTCGATGGCTGTGTTTGAATGCGAATTGTCGAATCCGTTTAGGTTTTAAAGAGTTGATTTTCTCGCGAAAATGTATGTACCTCCGTAGATTCGCTATGAAAACGGATTTTTACTCTTCACATTTCGTTTTAAAGGTGCAGTTTATATGTATGATTAGAAATTGCACTAAATTATTAAGTAGACTCAGTATACGTTAAGAGTGTATATCCCAAAAATAATTGTATTTCAATACGTGCTGAACGTTCTTTTTTTTTATAATATATAACTAACAGGTAAGCAGTCCGTTTCATTGAATGTAAATTATCAGCAAGAGTTGCATTATCAGTGGAATTCTGTTTCTTGTGAACTGTAATTTTATTTTATGCGAAATAGTATCGAAAATGTAATGCATAATCATGAATCAGGAATCACTTCGTTTTGAATAATTCATCAATAATTCATTGCCGTTGTCTTGTAAAGCTTACATCATACTACAAGCTTTAAAAGTAGATATATGCATCTTCCATTACTTTTTTATTTACTATACTTTTTACCTAGAAATAAGGAAAAAGAATATTTAAAATGTCCATAGGTATTCGCGTGAATGAAGTATCTTAAATCAAT
Organism: Megastigmus stigmatizans; assembly: GCA_900490015.1. Lineage (NCBI taxonomy): Eukaryota > Metazoa > Arthropoda > Insecta > Hymenoptera > Megastigmidae > Megastigmus > Megastigmus stigmatizans. The sequence continues at coordinate 1,211 of UELV01089923.1, forward strand.
ATAAACAGCTGTAAAAAGAACTATTGCTCTACAACTGATACCAATTCCAACATTTAGTTTCCATTACTACTTACGGGCTGAATCTGCTTTAAAATCAAATGTAAATTTATACCGATATCATAATCCAATGGTTAACGTAGGAATGCTATACCAATTGAAAAACTAGAACAGGCAAGCCAATTTATAAAGTCGTTACCAATGGACTCCCGAATTAAATGCAGCAGCTCCACTGTAGAGGCCGGGTTCGCATTCCATACGTATGCAGATAATATCTAACCAGTGTTACCGCAGTTCGTCCAACAAAAGGTTGGAGCATCGCTCTTACGTAGCAGCAGCCGATATCGCGCAATGATTTCTGCGAGAGGAGAGAAACAGGCACACTGCATCCTCGATTTCAGTTATTATCGATTTTACGGAGACGTCTCTCTGGTGCTGGAAAGAAACCGCCCAGCAGTACGCGGGAATAAGGATAAAAGCTGGAGAGAGAGAGTGAGTCATGTGGAATGGTAGAAGACCGCGGGAATAAGAAAAAGGAACAGCGCGCTGATGTAAGGGAGACGTAGAGATGCATAGAGACGATAGAGAGAGAGAGAGAGAGAGAGAGAGAGAGAGAGAGAGAGAGAGAGAGAGAGAGAGAGAGAGAGAACAGTTTGCTCGGCAGAAAAAGTCATTTCCGTGCGTTCATTGTCGTCCTACCGTCCGCACTGCCATACTTCCGGCGATCGGGGGGAAAGAGCCAGGATCGTCGAGTCGCTGCACTCACTGTCTTTTCTTCTTTCTTGCTCTCTTTCTCTCTCTCTCTCTCGTCGGGATCGATCGTCAAAGGCAGACGTCTTGTAATTTGTCTCGTCTCTCACCTTCTCCGATGGATAATGCAATCGCTGAAATTTAAATGAAACCCTGCGAATGTTACCCCATAGTTTTCCTACAATATCGATCAAATTATACTTGATTGCAAATTTTGTGTTATATACATAATAAAGAACAAGGTAATGGTTATAGAAATTATATATCATGATACATGTTCTACAATTTGTAGGAATGGTGCACATTTATAACATCGTCAAGAAGAGGTAAAAGGATAACAACTGAAAAAGTAAAAGATTTGTGGAGTATTTTTTTTGTCCCTCGAGGAGATACAACGTGTTTACAAACGCTCTGTGAATTGTGAACCGTTCGCTTATCGCGCTCAACTGTAATTCACGTTTTTCGCTCTTTTCATCGCTCTTTCAAGAGGAAAAAAATATCTCATTTGTGGTTTCAGTCATAAAATTTCGGTGCAAATGTGTACTTCTAATGATAAAAAGTCTTAAAAGTATCAGTAACACAGTAGTTGCAAATAAATCACGTGTTAATTTTCAATTGCATTTTAAGTTTAGTTAAGAGATATCAACTGTAATTATGTTAGATTGCCAAGTATTTTCAGAAATTAAAGTTTATCTAATAATTCTGACAAACTAAAGGTTATAAAAACAAGTTTAGTAATGTATACTACTAACGGCATTGCGATAGTGCTCATCGTGGATTTATGTTAAAGTTATATTAATTTAGCTACCAATTATCCAATGCCGAATTCTTGACATTGTGTCTATTCCCTAAACAGATTACTTTACAATTATGAATGTATTTTTAGAATGGATTTCACATAAATACTTTTTTAAGCAAAGCGCTTTTTCTGTGAAAGCGAAGAAACGCGTTTTAATTAAAATGGAGAAAATTGAAGGAAACAGTACGATAAAATGTGTAGTTTTTTTCTTTAGAAATTAGAAATCCTCATTAGAAAGGTATAATATTTGTACCCCTTATACTAGTTCTTGTAAAAGGCCAGTAAATAACGGCGATGTTTTATATCCTGTAAAAATTCTGGTAGAAGGAGAAAAAGAAATAATAGATAATCGACACTAGTAGTATCGAAAGCATGTTTTGTGCTTTAAATTAAATTTTTTCTATATATTTAAACGGTTTAACGTATAAAGGAATTTGAAAAATCTGCTAAGCTATGAGGCATGCAAATATTTACATTGAAATAAAAACAAAAACTGTTCCTCCTACGCAAAGCCAAACTACGTTATTGGATTGCACATGTTATTCTAACTCTTTCAATTTGGATTCGATTGATTTGAAATGTCGTAAAGAAGAATTAAAATACTTTTGCATTATGCGAAAATTATGTATACAATTAAATAATTAAAAGTTAATCGTTGTATTTGTTCATCCCTTAGATCGTTATCTACTCCTCCACATGAACCAATATTGATTTCGACAAATCATTTCAGTAATTTACTTATCATCAAGGTTCATCTGCATTCTAGTCGAATGTGTCTGCCTATAACTGTGCAACGAAATAATGAAACTTCCCCGGGACATTGTAAAAATGGATAACATCTATGACAGCCAAAAAAAAAAGCAAATCTTCCAACTTGATACTGGAAAGCCCGCAAGGAAAGAGTCCCGAAGTCGAAGCGACAAGCTAAAAGCAATCAAGCCCAGGGAAAACTTCTCATATAACTTTCCCTCCCGCAAGATCCATCCGCCGCAAAATGGGACCAAAAGAACTCCCTCTCTCTCTCTCTCTCTGTCTTGGCGGTTTGTGGAACGAAGTGGCAGAGAGGCTGGTACTGATGGAGAATCCCCGCGCGTCCGGCAAAGTAAAGCCGACGGTACCGCGGGTCCTCGCGCCTCGTACCCGATGGCGGGAAGCTCCGCCCGGGGTCGATCCTACGCTTAGCCGGGCTCGGCCACTATTGGCCCCCCGATATCGATGCGCCGCGACGTTTCGCGCCAATCGTCGACTACGCGGGCGCGTCGCCCCCCAAGATTCCACCCTCTACCGCTCTTCTCTCTCTCTCTCTCGCTCTCTCTACACTGTAGCCCACACCGCCACCGCCGCCGCCGCCGCCGCAGCCGCCAACGACGCCGACGCCGCGGACGTCGCGACGCGCAGCAGCAGCAGCAGCTCCTCTCTGTCAGCCCCCCGAGAAGAGGGATAGAGCCTGCGAGCCGCGCGTGGAGGCCCCGCGCGTTTTGCCGAAACCCGCTGCGCACGTATCACGATCTGGACTTGATTATTGGTGAGTGATACTCCCCGCACTCCAACCGATCTTTTTTTTTTTTATTCCTCGTTGATCCTTGATCCCTTGTCATTTGCTGCTGCTTGTCTTTCTTTTTTGTTTGTTTTTTTCTTTCGTTGGCTTTGGAGCTGCTTTCTATCTGTGGTCCACGAGTGGGTTATTGCTGGTACAGTGATTTGGGAAGATCTTGATGTTTCGGGAACAACGAGTGCGATGATTATTGAGTGCAGGTGGTTCGGTGGAAAGTGACTTTGAAGCTCTAACGATCTATCTGTGGACATGGTTCTTCCGTCTCACGTTATCTGTCGTTTGAGCACGTGACTTTTGTCCTTTATGTGTGCTACTGTGTGTAATGTGCTGGTTTCCAATGAGAATTAGTTGGTTGATAATTTTAAGTGTGCGTTTTTATGATTGATATTCGTCGTTTGGAAAGTGTTTTTTTGGGTTTGTTGATATTAAGAAAAAAAATTATTTACCGAGATTTTTGGTGTTACGCAAGGAATTGATGAAACATAATGAAATCACGGTAGATCAATGTTCTTGAGAAAAAGATGTCTTCTGTAAAATTGCATCACGAAAATACACCGTAATTTAATACAGCTTTTGGATCCATTTTGATAATTGCGTCATTTTTACGGTATAAGAACTCGCAAGAGAATTTGGACAACGGTTAGCGCCATTACGGAAATTTTTAGACTCTCATTCTACCCTTATACCAAATTTTCACTTAAAATTGGAAAAGAGCTCATTTCAATAACAATTTTTATTCCATCAGTTTTTGAAAATTGTCAATGTTTCATAATGCTAGAATTAATATACTTGTAGTTTCGGTAAAAAGTGAGTCAACAAAAAAGCCTGGAAAATATCTGTGACAGATATTCGAGCAGTGAAATTCAATACTACTAAAGAGAAAAGTCGAGAAAAAAAGAGCGAAAAATGAAATTACGAAGCTTTTGGCAAAAGTTTGCAAAGTCACAAGACGAAAAATGGACGTGAAGGTTTTATCGAACTAGAGTTGGGATCAATACTGGGAAACGGATTCAAAAGCTGTTAAAAATAGACATTAAAATCTCGACGATTAAAATGAATTTGTGCTCGAACCGGATGAACGAGCAACTGAGCCTCTCATTTGTGAATTATTACAGAAACTTTACTCAAAATTACGTATTTGTCACTATGAGACCTATTTTTCAAATAAAGCGATCTTTGAAGTTTAGTCGATCGTTTACAGTATAATGGAGGATTAGTTTAAAAAATGGATTAACATCCCCTTTACAAAATTAACTGTAAAAAATAGCAGAATATTTTAATTTACCCACTAGTAGTAGTTTTGAACCTAATTACAAAAAAAAATAATTATTTCTTATACAGAATGAATTGAACAAGATAGTTAACTTAAATTTCATATCCGTTTATTCCACGTACTTAAAAATAAGAATCTAGCTACGATTAATCATCGTTCAAAAGGAACTAAAGCCCACCAACTGATTATTGAAATGATTGACCCGATTGAGCTTAACCCCTAATTGTCGATGAAATACACGAAATATCAAAGAACCGAAAACCCGCCAGTACCAGGAAATCTCAATTTCAGAGATTTAATATTCAAAATTTGTCCGCGCCACTCCAACTAACCAAAAGCAGCGAAAATAGCGAACTACCTTCATTACATTACTCTCTCTCTCTTTCTCCGTTCCACAAACAAGCTACGCTGCTTTCATCAACCATACTCAAGCCTAATAACATTTTCGCCAGTTCCCCCATCTCCATCTTTTTCCATAAAAAAAAAATGTACCTTCTACATCCTACACAGCATAAATCTAGTACAGAGGTGTAAAATTAATCGTCGGCGTAAAAATCGATCGACACACCGAAAGAGAGAGAGAGAGAGAGAAAGGGAGGTCAGTATAGGCTGACTCGTGTCATACGCTCTTTATGTTTAGCAATAAACGTGTTTCTTTATTTCCTTCTGTTTTTTTTTTGTTCACATCGTCGGCTACGGCCGCTTTACGGTCCTCCCTTAGCGCGGCTATTAGCGCGCGAGCGCAGGAAAAGGCCGTAATACGCGTGCAGTGACAAGACGCGTATACTGGCCTGCTGCTGGCCATTACTCGAGGCCACCAATAGCTCTCCGTCACTTCTCCTGCCACTCGATTTTCCATTTGTCCGTCAACACGTGTGCCTATATGCGTGTGTGTGTGTGTGTGTGTGTGTGTGTGTGTGTGTGTCTCGTAGTAGTCGTCGTCGTCGGTCCTAGTCGTTTGCCCCATTGTCTGTTCCGCTGCTCACGTGACCATCCGCCTGCTCACACGAGCTTTTAATATCCGATCGACTGCACATATATACACACACCTTTTTGTCCAAATGGGGCAGGCGTGTCGTATTTAAGTGCACATGGCATTGTGCCTTTTACGTATACCTCCCTTTCCCTTTTTGCCTTTCGTTCTTTCATTAAGTGTGTGTGTGTGGGGTGGGGTGGGAGAGGGGGAGGGGGGGGGATTGACAGAAGTCGTGTGTCCCAACGTATTATACTTTGGACTCGTCTACTTAAGTATATATACATATATATTTGTATGCTCTCGTCGCGACATTGGAATTTCGTGGAGAGACTTTTTGGCGCCCCCGTGCGCCCAATATTACAGATGCGACTTCTCTAGCCGGCTCCGCATTCTTGTCCTCTTTTATTGAAGCTTTCGCGTGAATCTTAACGAATTTTTCGATCCTTGCATGGCTCTGACGCCATAGACCCGAGATATTAACATTTCGCGTAGCTCTTGACGTACACACTTGTTTAGCCGATATGAAACGTGAAATGCATAGCGTCTCGGGTTGGAATTTATGAAATAATTTCGGCGAAATTCATTGAAAATAAGAGTAGTATGAAACATTTTGGCTGCGTATATTATACTGTAGTTTTTGGTCCAGTAATAGGATTCCGCTGAATATCGCAAAAATCATGCAGTACGTAACACCACGAATTCTTTGTTCAATCAACATTAATGGTTTTCTATTAAAGATCTTAAGAAAAAAGCTACTATTATATACACAGAAAATGGAAATGCGTGCAATGGAAGGTCAGTTGAAGAAATTGACCTACAAAGAATCGTTACTGTTTCAAAAGACCGATGGACGTAGTATTGACGTATTTTCCAAAATAGAGCAATATTACAAATTATTTGATCGATGCATACGCAGTTCGGTATTCAAAATAGGAATTTGAATCGTCTCTTTTATCCGATGACGCTAAACTGTATACTTTTTAACGATATATCAGCATCGTGATATTTTCTCATACTACATTTAAAACGGGTTCTGATTCAATTGGCGCTTCGAAACAACTTTATTTGTATAATGCAGTTTGTCCGTGTAACGCGCAATAACCGTTAACGATCCTCTCGTGCTCGATAAATTCATCACTGCAGATTCAAAGCCGCAATCCAATCTAATAATCGACGCATCATCAGCACCATCGATCCTCTGCACGCAACGAGTCAGCTCCAACAAGCACATAAGCACTCTGTAACGACCGCGTGTATAAGGAGCTGCGCGAGACAAAGAGGAGAGAGAGAGAGAGAGAGAGATGAAAAAAGGCCGGCAGTGACATCTTCAGAAGTAGAGAGCGCAGCAGCATCACTATTATAAAGAGGGTGGCAACGAGAAAAGCCGCGAAGAAAGAGTGTACGAGGGAGCCTCGGCAAAGCTCTGCGGACTGCTCCTGCACTGCTTCTCTCTCTCGCGGTCTATGTACACACACACACACACGTATGCGCGCATTCACACGATGTGTGTGCGTATATGAAGAGAGGGAGAGAGTGAGAGAAGACGAGGGGGGGTTCGTGGGCTCCCTATAGAAGCTTCCAAGACGTAGGTTCTATCCCTCGGGACGCGAGCTTGGGGATTAAGGCCTGGAGAGGTTCCTCTTCGACGAGGCTCTTGCCACCAAATAAACAGTCTGTGAAATCCACTGCGTCCCTCTATCTCCCTCTCTCTCTCTCTCTCTCTCTCACCCTTCGCCGAGATTCGGTGACTAAGGGATAACCCGCTCGGCTGGCTTTTATCACCCTCTATGAGAGAGAGAGAGAGAGAGATATTGGAAAGTTGCGCAGTGTTCGCGTCTTATCGGCACCATTAGGTGACGAAGTGGGGAAACTTGATCTGTACCCCGATAGTCGTCTTTTCTTATTTTGTTTCGTATATGTGTCGTTGCGGGGGAGGGTTTTTTTTTAGAATGGTGCGACGTTTAAAGCTGATTTTTCTAGGGGTCGACCGGCGATTGTGGTATTTATTTCTCACGGGATAATGTCCCCTTCATTGATTTCATTTGGAGGGATTGAGATCTTGAGCTTTGGCACAAGTGTTTTCGTGATTCACTGCTTACCGATTTCTTCTTCTTTTTTTCTTTTTCTTTTAATTAGCTTTAGAATCGACATTGTTAAGATGGGTACAGATAGTTCGTTAATACTTCGTTTCCGTGTAGTATTCATTTCCTTCTTATTGATAATAGATATTTACTTTTAATCGTCGTTTGATTCTGGTTCTTCTTCCAAGGCTTTTGTTCAGTCTGTCGTTTTCTCATCTTTTCTACCTCGCATCTTAAATGTTTTTTAAAGTTAGCAACAAATTATTATATTGTTATCTGTTTACTGTTCTCTGTATTCATTCAAATTATTCAAGTCAGATCAGATTTCCCTCTAACATGTTATGGCAAAAATGAATGTAAATTATTCAGTGTATAAAGCAAAATCAAATAAAGCAGTATCATAATCCTTGTTGCATAGCTTCTCTTCTTGTCGAATTAATTCGTAGTAGGCATTCGTATTTTATACTGTACGTTCTGGTAAATGAGAAATTCCTTTCATTTCAGGGGCTGCGTAACAACAACGCAATCATTACGAGAGCAGGAGCAACCCCAATAATTGGAAAATGTCCGGATTCGCGACAGCGGGTCTCGCGGCCTTCGAGTCCCTCAAGTCCAAGGCATCTCAAAAACTTTCCGGGTAAGTCGATTCTCTGCAAATCACATTCCTTCAAAGGTCTAGCACTTGTCTGAGCAAATTCAGATTATTTTTTGTTAGAGGAAATAAAAGACACATGCATGTTGTCAACACTACATTAAAAATAGGTCATTGACATTCTTTATCCTTATTTATAATTATTTAAAGATATAGAAAGTACATCGAGTTTGTGCTATTGCTATAAATACCAATCTAGAAAAATGAAAAGTCAAATTTCTTTCAGAGTTAAAGAGAAAACTGTGGAAATGGAAACGAGTTGGCGTACGTTAGAACGGAAAATGAATATAGATCTATGAATGATACGGCGTTATTGATTTGTTCACTATTAGGAATAAATTCTTATCAAATTTTATTTTTTCTCTGATTGCGATCAGCAAGTTTGTACAATAATATGGTATAAAAAATGTGCTGCTAGTGACTTGCTCGCGGATTTGTGATCTAAGTTAAATTGGTATTCTGAAAGCTCACTTTAAACTACAGTCTAGTTACTATTAATTATAGTGTTTTAAATTCGCAGTAAATTTTAAAGTAAACAAAAAGAATATGAATATAATATCCAAATCAATAAGTTAATTGAAAAACACCTCTAAACAAATATGCTCACATTGGACTGTAAAGATTTCTCATGAATTTACTCGAAATGTAGCTCAACAACTTAAATTCATTATATTAAGATAGTGAAGTACGCCGTAAAGTTTGTGGTACGTTAATAATAGCATTGTTACAATTCTAGTACTTAATTTAATCTTGTAGATTCGGGTACAAATGCTCATATTAAGTGATAAACAAATCTTCAATTCTATACATTTTTACGTAAGCTCTTTTGATTAAAAGAAATATAAAAATGCTTTTAAAGCTTATGTCCATTAAAAATACGAGATCTTAGAAACAAGCATTGCTTGAATTGCACTGATCAATCAAGTTAAGAAAAACTTATTTGTTGTTTAGTATCCAATAGTTTGATTTATAGACATATATTTTACACATAAAGTGTATAATATACGTGAGATGTTCTTCCTTTATTCTAATTCGCCTTATTCGACTCTGTACGGTCAATCAATACTTGTGGATGAATTTAAAAATATTGTGCATAATCTACTAAAGCTTTTCTTTCCACAGTATTCCCGCTGCGCCATAAATATTTAAAGTTGTATAATGAATAAAAAAAGTGGAGAAAAGCATAATAACTTTATTATTTTTTTCCTTTGAAGTTTGAATTTTCCAAAAAAAGATAGCCCATAACGTAAAATAATGTCTGTTTGGTCATAATAATATCTTTTTAAATATCCAGTATAAAAAGAGGCGGCGGCGGCGGTGGTGGAAATGGCGGATACGAAGAGTTTGAGATGCCAAGCGAGCATATTAAGGAAAACAAGGGCTTCGAAGATGAGAGAGGGAGATTCAGCAAGCATGGCTCGCTCGACTCGTTACCGGAACCAGAAAGACCGCCCTTACGTCACATCGATACATACTGCAGGCCCGAATGTCCCTGTTTATCCAAGAGGTACACTATTGCACTGCTAGCAATGATGGGTAAGCATAATTTTGGTTTCTACTACTCAAAAAACTGCGAATTGTAAAAAAATTTATATTTATAAATATTGATACTCTATTTGAAGATTTACATTCATAGTTTGTAGAGTTCTATTTGTGTTTCGACGAGCAAAATGCGAATGAATCATACTTCTCTGTGAAGTAGTAGACTGTGTTATTTGCTAAATAGAACTACTACTAAATTCCTTTGTGATTTATTACACGGAATTAGACAGACAAATTCCCGAAATAGCCCAAGACAAATAACGTTGAATGCTGCATTCAACCTAACTTCAGTGCAACTTGCTTTATACAAAATAACAAAAAGGAATTATCCACTACTTTACCTATAACTTATATAGTAATAATATAAAACTAGATTATTAGCAATATTATCGATTATAACAAATCTAAACATATTATCAAATTCATTTAATTTACTTTAAATTAAGTTCATTTCTATTGAAAGTATTAATTAAATAATATATGTACCTCTGCACTAAGAGAACGACGTCGTAACTGATGAGATTTATACTGTCACTTATGTGATTGAAATCGTAAAATTTAATTAAGTTAAGCATGTTTAAGTTCAGGTTCTAAATTATTTTCAAAACATTTTTTATGCGTAAACTTGTACGTATAGTATCGTACGATGTCGTTGTCTCAATGTGGATTGCAACTAAAATCTGAAATGCGCCTAATTCTTGTTACTTTCTTCTCTAAGGTTTCATTATCTCCTTCGGCATGAGATGTAATATGGGTATGGCTAAGTTGAAAATGAGCAATGACTCGAATAACGTATTTAACTGGACGATAGCCACACAGAGCGCCGTCGATTCGTCCTTCTTCTGGGGTTACCTCGTAACACAGGTCCCTGGAGGCTTTCTCGCTTCTCTCTATCCAGCGAATCGGATATTTGGATCGGCAATCGTCGTCTCGTCCTTCCTCAATCTTCTTGTGCCCGGAGCCATCAGTCTTAGTCCCGTTCTTTACATCTTCGTCCAAGTATGTAAGGGGTTAGTCGAGGTACGTTATATCTTTTAATACTATTATACATCCTTTCATTTTATTCAAAGTCGTTATAAATATTGGTCTTTTCAGTGTTGATATAATCTATAAGCTGAATATACATAGAGTCGTATATTATTATTCGTAACTCTTTTTTAATATCTATTTTTCAGGGTGTCACGTATCCGGCGTGCCATGGTATATGGAAATTTTGGGCGCCACCCCTTGAAAGATCGCGATTGGCAACCCTCGCGTTTTGTGGCTCATACGCCGCTGTTGTAATAGGAATGCCGCTCTCTGGTATACTGAGTAGCTGGCTTGGGTGGACAGCTTCATTCTACTTCTATGGCATCTTTGGTCTCATCTGGTACTGTTTCTGGCTGTGGCTGTCGTTCGAGAAACCTTCAAAACATCCATGTATTTCTGCTCGGGAGCTGCGTTATATCGAGGACTCTCTGGGCCAGGGTCAAATCAATCAGCCCATGCCAACGTTGGCGACGACACCCTGGCGCAAATTTTTCACTTCTATGCCGGTCCACGCCATCATCGTCGCCAACTTCTGTCGATCCTGGAACTTTTATCTGCTGGTGCTCTTTCAAGCTCGATTCATGCACGAAGCTTTCGACATGCCCGTCGTTGAGACGGGTGTGCTCGGTTCGCTACCTCATCTATTGATGACCTGCATAGTACCTTGCGGTGGTCTGCTGGCGGATCACCTGCGTAAAAGCGGTAGGATGAGCACCACCAACGTGCGCAAGCTCTTCAACTGCGGTGGCTTCGGTATGGAGGCCTTGTTCTTCCTGGTCGTAGCCAACTGCACGAGCAGCAGAAACGGCGCAGCTGCTACGATCGCCTTGACCATCGGCGTTGCCTGCAGTGGCTTCGCCATCTCTGGTTTCAACGTCAATCACTTGGACATAGCGCCACGGTACGCCAGTATACTGATGGGCATGTCCAATGGGATCGGCACCATTGCCGGCCTTCTCGTGCCCATCTTCGTCGACAACATCACCAGGAACAAGGATCCCCACAGTTGGCGCTTTGTCTTCATCATGGCTGCGTGTGTGCACTTCGTCGGTGTCACCTTCTACGCGGTATTCTGCTCCGGTGAGCTTCAGCCTTGGGCTGATCCAGTGGCCGAAGAAAAAGCTAGCTGGAATCCTTTGGATGATCTGGCACAGACGAAACCACCGGTTCCACCGCCACCTTCCATTGCACAAACGCAGTTTATTGTAAGTCTATATTTTAAATTTTTCACGAGGACATTAGAAGACTAGATCCAATTTGTAGCATTGACATTTTAAATATTCTCTCACGGTTTAGAATTGCTTAAAGTAAATTGTAAATTCTTTATACTTTTTTCTATAATATCAATATATTCACCTTCACAAACAAGTACGTCTCCTATCCAATTGTATATTTCACGAGCCATTGTAATATTGCTCACATGAAAAACTGTTACAGAGACAACCATCGCTTGGTGATCAGCCCATGGGCTGGAACGGCGAACAGCAGCCGAACACTAATTGGAACGTCGATCAACAGCCGCAAGCAACGTACCAGCAGCCTCCCTATCAACAGCAGCCACCTTATCAGCAACCGGCGTACCAGCAACCGCAGCAATATCAGCCACCGATGAACGAGTATCAGCAGCAGCAGGAGCCGATTGACAGGGGCCAAGCCGTAAGCTACGGGGCTACCGAGAGCAGTAGCAATCCCTTCGTCTCGACGAATCCATTCGCTGGCGGCGACTTGAACGCGAGCTACGTTCAGCCCCCAGCGAGGGACGATTACACCCACGACGTCATGCAGGATCATCAGAAGTGGCAGTGAAGCGACCCTCCTTCAAATTGGTAATCTGGACCAAGGCTTAAGTTCGTTGTTTATTGCTTTTCTTTAAGTATCGATGATTTGTGGAAATTAATTTACTCAGATTTGAAATTGGTCGATTTAATTGTCTATGCAATTGGAATTCATGAGATGGGATGCATTGCTAAAACTGAAAAACAAAATGTCGGTATGAGTTTTTTCATCTCTAAGTGAACGAAAAGCTGAACTTGCTGAAAAATAATAGATCTGATTAAATGACGAAATGGTTGGCTTTTATGGAGTGGTTAAAATGCAGCAATGGAAAAGAAATGACAATAATTATTATGCTGCTGTGAAAAGAATAAAAGATATAGTGCAGCACCGGTGCTTTAACTTTTGAAAGGAAACAACTCATACAATGACATTTTGTATCATCAACTGCACAAAAAGGAGTAAAATTGCACGTACACGTGTAATTAACATTCATTATTACAAATTTAAAATTCATTTAATTGAAGTCGTGGTACCACGTAATTGAATTTAGAATTTTAAGCTACGTTACGTCAGAATTCACATCATCTATCTCATTATATTATATTAACTTATCAAAATTTTGATTACATTGAAAATTAAATTAAATTAATTTAAATTTTTTTTCTTTTTCAATGATTTATTTTACTGTATTAATAGTTTCTTAATGGATCAGTAAAAACTGGTCAGATGCTAAAAGTTTTAACATATCGACTGGTGCTTGAAAGTATACAAAAATAGCAATTCAATCTTCCTCTGACGAATATGTCAATTTCAAAATCGACTCAAAAAAATCTCATTGATGTTTCAACTTAGTCCAGATTGCTAAGAACATTTTTCATCCGAATAAATCTGTTCAGAAAGTAGGTGTTAACATATTAAAATTATTCCAGAAACATCGACGATGAAATTAAACACATATATGTAATGATGCGAGGTAGGTAATCAGAACATTTGCCTAATACCTAAGAGGGCAGATAGCAGGGATGTTTACGAAAAAAAATCAGTCATGCCTTTGTATAAGTGCAGAGTATGCGATCAAACGAAATTTTGCTATTACGTAACTAGAATTGCTCTAAAGCGCATGTGTACTTGAAAAATTCGACAAGCTGAATATTTTTTGTAAGTATATTTGAAGCCATTTTGAAAAATAGCTACACGCTATTGGTGTCTTTACGAAATGAAAGTATAAAATATTATTAAGATTGAAAGTAACAAATTATTGAAAGTATAAAATGTAAGGTCTAAAATGAAAATCCAAGTCAGATCTCTTAAACGAAAGTCTATAGAGTTTAGGGACTGAATAGGTCTTTATAATCGTTATTTTAACCAGAATGTTTTTACATAATTTCAATTAACATGACAATATTATTATGAAGTGTTCAAAGAAGAACTCGATCGAAACGATAAGCTTATATTTTATAAAAAAAAATAAAAAAAAAAACAATTATATAAGTTAAAATATATTATACAAATTGCACTTTTTAAAAATTGCACAATGCGATGAAAAATATGAAGACAATAACTTGTTTAAGTTGCAAATGGAATTTAATAGCAAAAGTTCAAACTTAAAATAAATGAAACAAAATATTGATAATAAAATGCATAAAATTAAAAATACCTAAGATTCGGAATCTAAAATGCGTGAAATCCGAATGAACACAAGAGCAAAAGAAAAAGAATATTAAAAAGCACTTTGACCTTCCAGAAGGACAATATTTAACCTTCCTCGGGTTGACAATAATTGCACCTATGAAAATTCAGCACCTTTAAAGATATTTAGATTCGTTTTGCAGTAAAAATTAATGAAAAAGAAACTAACTGTTATAAAAAGAGCCTGCGAAGATTCGATATCGAAAGACAATAAAAATGAATGAATGAAGGACGGGTTTGATCGATTGGATCTACGGTTGTGGATCGAGAGCAGCTCCGTTAGCTGCAACTTTTAGGTATTCCTTCTCGCGGAATAGAAAATCAATTGGAAACTATAAAAAAAGTAGCAATAAAAAGACGTTTCAGGGCAAGGGGAAAAAAAGATGAAGTGTGGTATATAAGAAAATGAAAAAGAAGAAAATAAATCAAACACTTAACGTTCGGAGTCGTAACAATGCATACGTTCACAGGTACCTTACGAGATTGTAGTGGATCATACAAACGTCATTTAACGTTTCACGGTACGAGCTCAAAGTACGATTATACAATATATATTGCATAGGAACATGTATGCACACACGCACACTCTGACACAGCGGTTTTGATGTTAAAAACAATAAGGGATCCCTTTCGAGAAACTTGAATGAAAATGTCCTTACGACGCGAGCGTACGCATATGTAGGCTATCGTGTTTGAGGAGTGACAAAATCAAAAGCGAAAGTATAAATAGGGCATAAACATACATGAACTATAAATGAAAGTAATTTAGAGAAAAATGCTTTAGCGCATTTTTTGTAGATTTTTTTTAAGCGCATTTTTGCCAAGCGTTTTCTTGAGAGGGATTTATTGAGTCTTGAGAGAATTAAAACTAAGTGACAATTGTGCAATGTTTAAAAGTAGGATACGTAGTGAAAGAAGAAGAAGAGGCTGCATACAAAAACGTATGAAAGTATCTCAATGAAAGTATAATCACGCGATGGCACTTCATAATTCATAGAGGCGATGATGTATTTGCGCGAAGTAGATAAATATGAGCGAAGAAAGTAAGGTTCATGAAAGTATAAACAAAGGCGAAAATATACTTAAAGTGTAGCGAAGATTACCAAAAAAAAAAACAAAATTTCGAGCAATCCTGCGTAGTTTCCGTTGTTCGAACAAAAAAAGTAAAGCACGGCTATTACGAGTGGAGGAGAGAGATGAAAAAAAAAAATAATATGTAATACTTACGAAATTAGTCAATTTACGCGAGACCTTTTTAAAGAAGAAAAAACAATGTGAGCGACGATTGAATATTTATTACTGAATTATTGATATATACATATAAAGAGAGTAAATAATTTATGGATTATGAGTGAATAACAAAAAAGGTATATATATATATATATTATGGGTGACATAATTATATTATATTTATGGAATAGTTGAAGAAAGGCGAGGCTTGGCTTTTAGGCTGGCCGCAGACATATATATATATACATATATTGTGTTGTGCTGTAATCAGTGTCAATGCCGGCAATACCTATTTAAAATGCGCCTCTCGTGATTTGGCGATATTCGATATAAAGTCGCTGCTCGAATCTCGCCCACACACACAAACAAATTCCTTTGTTAGGTATAGACTTTTAATGTGTATGATCACTTTATTTCGCGTTGCGTGGGAATGGGGGGTGGTGGGAAGACGGCGGAGTAATAAAACATATATAGGAACACGCGCGGCACGACGATAGAAAGTCTTTTATATAACTCTTGTATTTCCATTACATTTGTGCATTTTAATCGAAAAAAAAGAAAAAAATACTCAAAAGAGGAATCCGAAAGTATTTTAGGAGGAGGATATGTTTTTTATTACGTAAAGGAAGTCTTTTGATATTTTGTCTGATTTGCGTGGTGTTATACGCGTTGCGTGTGAATTGGACTCTTTTGCGAAATCGACAATAATACTTTTCGCGCATCAACAGTTGACTATTACTACACTGTCCTTCTTAGCTTTAGATATATATATATATATATATATATTTATTGTAAATACGAACGATATTATAGTTCAAAGAGAGGCAAATATATATTGTGTATGTGTTCTAGAAAGATATTAACGCATAATCACGTTTACTTTGCGAAATAACTTAATTTCCCGTTGACTTTTATGCAGATGTTTATTGACAAAGTTCCTCGATAATTGAACGTTTTACGCCGCCTTTATTACGGTTTTACTTGTAATCCTGTAGTCATCATGTATTATTATATTTAGTTGTGCAAACATATTTTGGGGATCAATTTCTTATGACTAAGAACGTGGAACTTGCTCGCGATTAAAAAAGAAAATTAACTAACAATTTTTTAAGGTTCTAATTCGTACGTACATTATTGCAAAAAAAAAACAAATATATTATTTCGATTCAAACGAGTACTATTACAAACAGTAAGCAAATATACTTAATAACGATTTATTTTCTTGACGTTCGTTTCGACCTGAACTGATTTTTAAAACAGTAGTTGACTCCGATAATTGAGCATTAAAAACGGGAAAAAAATGGAGCTAAAGAAAGCGAGCCGATTCCTCGTTGGATCCCTTTAATGAATGGTACACGAGTGTGCACTCATCCTTGCATTGAAGTAGTGACTGGCCTAATAAGTCTTAAATCGCGATGCGTGATACAGATTGTGAGAAGGATATACGTTTGAAAGCTTGTACTTTAAAATGTTACATTGAGAAATCACTTATCGTAAGAGTCATTTTTCAATTAATTAAATTACAAAAATTGCTTTCATTCAACTAACGATTCGTATTGTTACTGCGTTATTAATGATCTTAAATCAAAGTTGAAAGTTTTCAAAACAATTTTTTCTTAAAATAAAAAAACCCGATGGATAACATGTAAAACAGATTTAATATCAATCATGATCCTTTTTTCCCAACAATTATTTACGGAATACGGATTAAAATGTATATTTATTAGATGTACTCTATAGGAAATCTTGAAAAGTGTCTTGATGCAAGTGATTTTTCTGAAAAAAATTCATTTAATAAAATATATTAAAAGATAAAAAAAACAATTATATTAAAGATAACGTCTAGACTAAGTTCTAATGCTGTTCGAACAATAATTCTGAGATATTTATATAAAGCCAAGTATATTATATATAAATACATATACCACTACTTATAATATATACTTCAATAATAATTTACGACAATAAATGAATAAAAAAAAAAGATGAATAAAACAATTATCGGGCGCTGTGAAACTTTAAGTATATATACATGCGCGTCAGCTAGGATATTTGAGTTTTTCATTTTCTCAGCGGCAAATAACAAACTGACGAGGGGATGGGAAAAACTCGAGTTGACGTTAATTTTCACCGTTAATAATTAATTAGACGAGTAGCGGCCTGCGCGCTCATTATCATGTAGCGGCACGCGCGTGCGTTCTCCTTTTTTGTTTTGTTCTCATTGTTCAATAGACCTGTGCAGATGTATTTTTCGAAACGGTAGCTGAATTTCACAATAATTAACGTACAGACGGAGCGTATTTTTCTCTGTCGCGTAACCAATCCAGTACTGCTGTAGTTTCCCCTGTAATATCGAATTATGCGAATTTGCGCAAATGCGGATGTTGTACACGTCAGTACAAAATAATGCGAAACATCAAATTTTCTTTTACCGTTAACGTACTCGCTTTGGTATCTTATAAACGTTCGACGATGTGTGCTACTATTATATGCTTTGTAAATATATTGACAAGTAGGTTGGCGTACCTTCCGAGTCATTAAAATGGATTAAAAATTGGAATCTGCGTTCCGGGGTTAGTGCGAATGCGTCTAGTTTTCAAGATATTCAATTATACTTCCGTTACGGGAAAACTTACAAATTGAGCGCTTTTACGGATCACAAGTTTGCTTAGTGTTTCCGAAATAATACTCAAGTTTGAATTTTTTTTTTCTCCCAGGTACGTACATTAAATGTATGTATATTTAACTATATACTGTTGTGGTATATAAATTGTAGAACATAACCGGATATCTTGGAAACTATGTCCTTAGACCGTTGTCACCAACTCCCGAACGCGGATACTATTTTTGGAATAGAAAATCATCTTCTGGAGTTGAAGCCAGATTTGTGACTAGGGGACTCTTCTTGCAAGAGAAGAACAACATTGAGAAGAGAATAAGGAGATGTTAATACTACGACTTTATTGGTTGATCAAGCATAAGCAGAGCTTCTTAGAATAGAACTTCTATCGGGATTATATAGAACGTTGAGATTTTTTGTTGCAATAAGTAGTCAAGTAGTCGAAATTTTTTATTCATAATATAGAAAATATCTGGAATGTTTACGTTTCATCAATGGCAATACTGTATACATATTTAAAAAAAAATTTAGATAAAATAGATCTTTGAGTGAAATAGAGCGATTAAGTAGTTAAGAAATATTGCATTGTTATTTATAGTAGTATATTTAAGTTTGTTAAAGAATAATAACTAATTTTGTTCATCGAGAACTTTTAATTTAAGGAATTTAATAATTGTATCGTCAGATTGTGATCGAGCGAAATTGCGATAATTTATAATTGTTTAGTCAATTTATGTACTGTATATACATATATTTACCGATATGAGTATATATTATATGTTATACCTTACATATACAATTTAGATGTCACAGCTTGTAAATTTTTAAAATAAAAGAAAAGTGTAATAGTGTTAATGATGCTGATGGTGGCAAATATGAAAGTTATGTATTTAAAAAAGTTTATCAATTACTATATCGACAATAATGAAAGTAAATAAACCAATGAAAGTCATATACTATAAGCATACTGATTCTTAAACATCACACATCAATGGTGAATCCTTATAATAATATTCTTTTTTAATATTATACTCTAGACTATTTTTTATATCCGTTGATTTAATTAAATCATGCCTTTACGATTAGATGTTAGTATTTAAAATATTTTTCTGCATTGTACAAATATTTTAAAATTTTATTTGATGAAAATTTGTATTTTTTTGTATTTCGTTAATCTTGAACTCGGTTTAAAAATCGATAATAGATTCTAAGTTCTGTAAACAATAAATTTTAGTGTGATGTTCAAGAGTTAAATTATATTATATATGGAATGTTTCATTCTTCATTGTTTAAGCTCATAAATTTTAATAGAGATTGCGAAATTTTCTAAAGTAGGGAAATCATCTAATCGAACTATATTAGAATTGAAAAAGATATACCGAAAAGCCATTAAATATGCTAAATAAAAAATTCTTAAAAATAATAAATAAAAATTATCACCTTAAAAGTTAGCTGAATCTAACATAAGTTACTGTACAAAATTTTGTCAAATAACTAATAATTTAATTGATTTCAGTAAGAATTTTTTTCAACGTGTGTATGCGATAGCGAATAATATACATTTTCGATGCAGTGGAAGTAAAGTCGCATTTTACGCCTTGTACCAATTTTGAAAGATGCAATTTTACGCCCTCGACATAGAAAAATAATGTTCGCACCTCGGGCATAAAACTTTACACCCTTGTGTTTACACTTGAGTGTAATCTTTTACACCCATGGTACGAAAAGGACTATTTCACCTCGCTGTTATTTCTAAACGCTCAACATTCGTTTTTCCTGCCTTCTATAGACGTTTCGAATTATAACTCATAAAAAGAAATCGTCGAAAGCATTGAAAAAGGCTTAAGAGATTTATGTAAAGCAGCATTTCATTCATGATACACAAAGATAATCATTATAAACAAAAACTTCATTGCAAATTAGTAAAAACTTGTTAAAGACTGTCCTTAACTAAATATGAAACCTAGATGTCTTTTTGTTTCTGTTAAGAAAACATGTATCCAATTTTAAGGAGCTTTTAGCCTTTTTCAAACTGAATCTTTGAATCCCCTTAGGTGTGCGTACACGTGTGTGTTTTCGATTTAACGAAAATGTTGAAAAAATAAATAAATAATGATTATAGACATGGAAAGGTAAAACTGTTATGATTAATCAATTTTTTTCGTATTAGGCAATATAACCGCTACAAGTCTTATAAAAGTATACAATTCATGAATTATAAGGATAATGTGTGGAATGTAGTCGTATTGATGTTGGAAATAAATTTAAAAAAAAAAGAACAGTAAATAACTGCATTTTGGTATGAGATGAGAGAAAATTGTGGGGAAGGAAGGGAAAGCTTTTATTGGATCAAAGTGAGTCAAGCGAAAGTATATTACTCGAAATAATCAGTAGTGAGCAGATTCTATAGGAGAAAAAGAAAATATGACAAAAAAAAATGATCAAAGTTACATTGTTACTCGCCGGTAATGTCTGGTTTGTTAATAATAAATTACTATCACCGATCATGTAAAATATGTATGTATATTATAATAACTTGAGTGTATTATGTAATAGTACAAGAAATACCGATGGCTATGGACAATAAAGAGTCAGCGAATCTTTTCGAGATGTTTAATTCTTTTATTTTATTCTACCTGAACTTCAAAGTATTGAAAATATTATATTCTTGCCTTAATAATGACATAGACTGAAATCCTGAAATTGAAGAACGGAACCAACAACATCCTTGACGGAAATTTCCAAGGGTGTAATTTACCATGTAAGTATATGTAGGATATGATAGTATTTAATTTTAGTTTTGTTTTTTTTTAGAGTAATTTTTATATCGTTTAATCTTATCAATAAGCGTTGCACTAAATTGGTTGCCATAAAAAATAATAATTTCTAAAATGAAAATATAATATTTTTCAGTATTACAAATGAAATCTTAGTAATATAGGTATGTCACCTATAAGGCATTATTTCAACCTAGTTATAAATTTTTTTAATTACTTTTTTTAAAATACCGATTTTCCAATCAACACTAAGTTTAATTCCATTACGAATGTATTATGTTCATAATATATCTTTGTTTGCTAACTTATAACACAAAGCAACGCAAACTAAAGATATAGAATTCGAAGTTGGTTTTATGGATTTTATTCGTCTCAGATACAGAAATCCCGAAAAGAACACGTTCACCAAGCTGCAAAAAGACAAACTTTCAACCTTCGCACGATCTCCTCTCCTCCCTCATAAACGCAAATGAACACAAAAACAACAACCTAAGAAGATTTCCGCACGCATAACGTATATGCTTCGGCGAACTAAAACGTGTTTCTCGTCCCGCTGGCATAATTCGATGTCACTGTCTCTTATCTCACGTGCGAGTCACATAGTCGCTGTCGGCAAGTTACGGACATTATACACTCGCGGTTGAATCGGATTCAAAACCTTGGGAAGTAACTGGAAACGATTGTCCGAAAAGTGACCTTCTTTATGACGTGCAAACTCGGTATATTTATATATGTATGTATCCATGTGTGGTCGCGCGCATCTTTTAGTTTCATCGGCAACCGAAACGCCAAGCGAACCTTGAACGAGAGAAAGATATATAAATGGCAGCTTATATACGGGAGCCGCTCTGACACACATGCGCATTGGAGTTGAACCGAAAATCGCGTACGGCTAATATCATTTGTCGAGATATATGTATATGAACTCGCGTCGGTTTCTTTCTCTCTCTCTCTCTCTCTCTCTCTCTCTCTCTCGGCCCATTATGCACGCGAGTATGAGCGATAACGAAGACGGCTATTTATTTTGACGAAGCTGCCGCTGTGGAGGTTTTTTCGGTGTGTGTGTCGTTTATGCTGCGGTTGCAGCGGCACTGCGTGGACGTACGTGAGATACCTTACTTTTCTTTTTAGCTGTGTCGATGATAGTAAGGCGGCGGCTATACGCGTGCAATGAAATGGAAATCGTAGGCAGTCTCGTATTATGTTTTCTTTGGGATATAGAGCGAAGTGGATGCTTCGAAATTTCGATTCCTTTCGCTTTCCTTCTCTTGCCATATAGGTAGCTTAAGCATAATGCTTATTCAGCAATTTTTTTTTAGCTTGCCTATATAATTTTATTATTTTCGCATATAAAATAATTAACCGAAGCTTTCTTCATTATTAATTAGTACAATATCTCAAGTGTTGAATAATTTATTTAAGCTGCTGTGTGACACTATCAATAAATGAATGTTTGAACATTTTTTCACGTTATATAATACGTCCGTTCAGCATTTACCGAGAGAAATATAAAAAATTTCCAGCCTTTTACTCTAAATAACATGAGTAATACGCATAAATATAAATACGTGCTTCTATTCTAAGGTTACATTCGGGTAATCTTCTTTTATCTCGTGCTCTAAAAAAATTTATTGACAGATAGTGTAAAAGGTTTATTAACAAACTTTATTTTGTCAAAATATATTACATTTGATTTATCGCAGTGGTATTTATTTCCAATAACTAT
Organism: Megastigmus stigmatizans; assembly: GCA_900490015.1. Lineage (NCBI taxonomy): Eukaryota > Metazoa > Arthropoda > Insecta > Hymenoptera > Megastigmidae > Megastigmus > Megastigmus stigmatizans. The sequence continues at coordinate 23,683 of UELV01089923.1, forward strand.
ATTAACAGAAGTCAATTTCATCACAATTAAAATAATTATAATTCTTTTCATGTTCAAGTACATAACTGAAAAAAAATTCCGCCGATACGGTGCTATAGGAAACATCAATATAACTATTTTTCTTATATGTACTGGAAATTTAGCAAGACACTACTTATGGTAATTTCCTACAGGGCACGAATATAATAATTTTTTCGCACAATCTTATTACTACAATTCAATTCAATCAAACGTTCCTGTTTTTTGTCTTTATAATTTTATAGTTTAGTTCTATCCAAAATAATAAGATGTTCGTTTATAATTAAATCTCTTCATCTCGAGTAACGTATTTCTCAAAATCACTCGTGATCTTATAAGCTCTCTCAGATCTATATCATTAAATTTTTCCACACCGAACATCAATCGTCATTACGAATCCATAATTATTCTCCGAATTTCGGCATACTCCTCTCGCGATCGCTGCAATTTAATACCGTCATCCAATTTTCGTTCAACATTATTACCGAATCGAAAAGGAAGATAAAGCATATCCTCGTTACGTAATAATTCCAATGACGTTCAAGATTGAAGACATCACGTCGGACATATCTTCATTCCGCGTAATCGATAAGCTCAATTCGCCGCGAGGAAGTAAACAATATTCGCGGCGCGTAACTAAAGGACCAAATAATAAGCGGCTAATCGCTAATAGCCGGGCAGTTGTCCCAGCGAACAATGCCCAGAAACAAAGCATCCCTATATACACACGCACATAGACGAATCTAGCGCGGAATCTGACGCACACACACACGTCTGACACTCGCGGAAGAAAGTAAAAGCAGCGTGTGCGGATGGTCTCGCGTGCGGTTTGATACGCCCAACGAATCGTCCAAGCACAGCGAGAAAAGTGCGCTTACACACATCGGCGGTATATACTCTCACTCGCGCGATAAACTCTCGCTCTCTTCTCGCTACCTGCTCACACACACACACGTGTAATATCAGTCGCACGAGCTGGAGAGGAGAGTCTGCTCGCGCTGTTACTTTCTAAAATTCCCTCTGCCGCGCGTTAAGCTATATACACACTGCAGGGGGATAGCGGAGACCGCATCAGCAGTACAGACAGTCAGGTGAGAGAGAGAGAAAGAGAGGAGCCGGGCCGATGACTCGACGGCATTAAGCGATCGGACGAGGAGCCGCACGCACCTGACGCCGCTGCTGCTGTGTTCAGATCTCGCGCGCATCGCGCACGTGTGCAAAATCCCGCAGTTCGCGCACTTCCACCGAGATCGCATTTGTCGGTATATATATATATATATATATATACACGAAACGGTATCGGTCAGTCGCGGAATAATATATAAAACGTCGGGACGCGCGTCCGATGTTATGTCATAAGTTGGCTGAGCGCGGGAGATGGCGGTCAGTGTCGCGGTGCAGTTCACTTTTCTCATCTATGCAGTGCTCGGTTTGCTGCAAAATACCGGTAAGTAACTACTTATGTATAATTTGAAGGCAAATTAAGCCGAGTTTCGTCCCGCGCGCAAGCGTTATTTTGAATTTTCCCGCCGTTACGCGGCTGCGCACGATAGTTGCGGGGAAATCGCATGCCGCGTGAATTTTTCCGCGTTTTATTATAACGCGCCGGCTCGGGTGAAATCTTTTTTGTTCGGTTTAACTTGCGGTTTGGTTTAGACAGCCGCAAGTTGATAGAGAAGAGGATTTGGCCCTGCGGTTTGGTCTGTTTCTTTTTTAGTTTTGTTTTAAGATGGGCGGTGATTTTGAAAACGGGGCTCCTGCTGTGTGTATTGAAAAGTTTCAAATTTTAAGACGTTCGAGAACGAATGATATGGGAGTAGAGAAAGTGGTTGGTAATGCGAGAAACTATGCTTGGATAAAGTTTCTAAAGTTTTTGCCTTTTTCTTAATTACTTTGTTGCGCGTATGGATTGAAATTATTACTTACCGTGTTGCCCGTGATTTTTTATTTCGGTACAAACAAAAGATTAACACTTTGCTGCTATTGTGTGTAAGATTCTGAAAGGTGAGTACTTTTCTTGCCCGATTGTCGATTTCACTAAATAATAAAACTACTACAATAATAGGCTTATATCTTACAGTTAGAAAAAGCAGTTTTCGATAATTACCTATAACGAAGTATATTCGATTGACACCTTTACACACTCAAAATTTTTAAGTAATTGACTTGAAGTGTGTATTCTCTGAAGCACTATTCTGAGCAGTGCTTCAAGACTCGTGTATGCAAACACTGGTAAAACAAACGCTAGACGTACGTAGTCTATGAAATAAATGATTTTCATTATACTTAAAATAACAAGCTTTATTAATGCAGATACTAATACTAAACTACATATACGTGTGCGTTAAGATAAACATTTCTATATTGTAATAACATTTTGAAGTTAAGAAATATTTCTAGTGTAAAAAATACATACATGTTTAGAGTTCAAAGAGATAAATAAATAATAACAATTTCTTAATCTACGTCTTAAATAAAAAGTCAATATATTGCAAAAAGTAAATCTGATTTCTCATTGATAAAAATTATATTTAATTGGAATTCGATTAGGTCATATATTAACTTGAGAAATTTTGATGCGCAATTTTTAATTAAATTCACTCTCACTATGTTTATATGTAGTAATGATCGCTCGACCTAATAATTATAAAATACCAACTTTCAGTTAAAATTATATATAATTCATCATATATGACATAAATAACATAATCGTGTATCAAAAACTTTTAACAGTGACTACTTGCATAAGAAGTTTTTACTTGAAAAAATTTGATAATGGAAAATTTTTTCCTTAAACTAAAGAAATTTTTAGTTATATAATAAAAAAGCTACTACTTAACTGCTTTAGATGTGAATTATATGAAGCCATTCATATAAGGAAAACTGAAGAATAAATATGAGTGTATAAAATATTCATCGTGAATTTCGACCCGTCATCAAATTGTACACAACTTTCAATTTCAGACCCCGGATCAAATGAATTTCATTACATTTATGATATCACTTTAACATTTTACTAAAACATTATTATAAACGTATCTTAGTCCTCGGAATTTTTTAGCATAATCATATTAAAAGTATCAGGTTGTTATATAACCATGATTATTGCATTTTAAATTTCTCCTCAACTTAACATATTTAAAGCTACAGCGATATTTACTTTCATAAATTCATAGAAAGTGCCTGTAATTCCCCCATTAAAGATTCCGCATCGCGAATTTATAGCCGTGATTCTTTCTCCATTCAACGAAACACTGTACCGACCCATCAAATTCACTTTTCATCAAAAGAAAAAAAGTAATTATTTCTCAATATGCTCGACACAAACGAAATCCAAACAAAACGCGCGCTTTCAATTAATGAATCTCGCACAAATGATTAAAGAGGATTTCTGGTATAATTAATAGAAAGGAATTTGTCGTGTGTGTGTGTGTGTGTCTCGCGTAGTCCTCATCAGAGTCGGTGCGTGTGTGCACTCGATAATTACTCCGTCTAGGATTTCCGGCACAGATATTACAACCGCCACAGTCGCTGGATAATTTACACCCTCGCAGCCTCCCCCCGCCAATAACGAAATATCGACGAGTTTTCAGTGCGCGATTGTTTAATTAACGGGATGATGAGAAAGAGCATACGCGGAGTCACATGTCCGGTGAATGTTTCCGGTGTTTTTGCGCCGCTGGACGACAACGACGAACTTCCGTGTGTCCTTAATATTTCTTATGGACTTTTTTTACCGACGCCTTTCTCTCGACGGAGGAGCATAAGAGGAAGGTGGGCGATCGGGACGGAAATTTTTTTAAATCTCTCGACTCTCGTGTTTATAGAAGTTTCGATCTACTGTTTTCTAATGTAGCGTAATAGAATTGAAAATGAAAATCTTTCGCTAGTTGTGCCTTACCATTAAATTATGCGTGCAAGTATTTATTACACTTTTATATTAGAAATTTCAATCTAGACACGAATAGGCGTTATATTTGTATTAAATTAATATCGGATGAATGATAAATTGTTAATTTTTTTTTTTCAACAATGCATGCAGGATTAAATTTATTAAATATAATATCTCGTTACGTTGAAAAGCATTTTTTATATTAAAGATTATAACGATTATATTCAATTATAGTCGTACCGAATATGTATAGGCATTTTCTCTTTAAATTAATGTTAATATAAGCAAAATCGTTCTCTTCTTAGGTACATGAGAATGGAGAAGTAATTTGAAACCGGCCTGTCCGAGAATCTTTAGGATTGACTTTCGCAATCGGCGACTCGTGAAAATTCCGTAAATGCTCAAGTTCCGTCAAGTAAACTCGGGCATTTCTTAACAGCTTCGTTTTCTTCGCCACATGCCGGTTGCGAAAAATCACCCACTTTTTTCCACTTTCATCGTCACGCATTTTCTTACCTTTTTTTCATCGCAATTACACAGCCAGTTTTCTCACGTTGTTACACTTAACCGCTTAAGTCTATTTAACAACGTGTATTTAAAAGCATTAATTTATCGTGACGTGCCCCATTATTTCAATATGAATGCAGTCGAAAATTCACGACCATTTCGTAATGTCTCATTGTGTGGATCGCAGTATGCAAAACTTCTCGAGAAGACGTGCATTTACCAAAATCCAGCAACGTGTGTATAATTTACGTTATATATGGATTATTACGCATGCATTTTTTTTAATAAAACAGCTAACTTAGGAGAATAGTGTGGAAAAGGTCTTGTGTAAAGGATTTCACTTTGTAACCCAGTTTAAATTAACCGAATAATTATGAAAAGTGCACGCAAATTATGTGTGGACTTTGATTTTAAGAAGGTCGAAACCTACATCGTACTCAATTGTATAAAGAATTTCCGCTACTGTTTTAAAAGTAAATTAAAGCCAATGGTCAAGGATTACTTATTTCTGCGTAAAGCATTACATACTTACTGTTAACAATTACAATAGTTGACTAAAAACCAATACCAATTTTGGCTATAGAGCAAAAGATATTCAATAAATAATGAGTCTTGGACTAGAAATATAAACTCCTATTGTTAACAGCTTATCCTATTATCTTTAAAAAATTTAAATTATTCAAGTACGAATATATACGAATAGATCATAAATTCACCAGTAAGTATTTGATTGAGCAATTAACATCGGCATAGGTTAAAAAATTTCCCAATACATAATCAATCTATTTACCTCTCACTCACAATGGAATCTTCTAATTAATCTGGCTGAAACAAAAAAAAAAGAAGAAAGAACCAATAATAGCCAAAACGACACGGACGTTTATAGGCATTTAATTCTATTACGTTAACTTTCTCCAGCCACAGACGCAATAAACAGTTTAAGTATCCGCGAAGTTGCGAGGCGCCACAGGATCGCCGAGAGCAAAAACTTATAGAGGAGCTGAGCCGCGCGATCGCGACCTTTACCTCATTTTCTTATATCGCCTATCCGTAACGCTCTCATTATTCCGTCCGTTGTATATATACCTGGGTTATAACGGCTTGATCAGTTTTGTCGCGCTGATGGCGTAACGTTGTTACATTGCCGCCGGGTGGGCCCCCGTTGCAGTTCTTTCGCCGACGGGCACAACACGCAAACATTCGACAGGCTCTATTTGATCTATTCGGCTTCTGGCGATAGTTTGTGTTTTTTTTTTTTTCTATATATCTCATATATGTGTAAACAATTGACTTAAAATATATCGTCGTTACTTATTAACGGATTTGAAATTTCTTCACTTATGCGCTATAGAAGTCAAATGAATTAATAACGGTATTGCGATGGGTTTCAGCCACAGTGACGGCGCAAAACAAACCAAATAAGTCCTGGCAAGACCTCTTCAATAGTACGTCCTGTGCGAGGCCACCGTACACCTGCCCCTACCCGGCGATTCAGTTTTTTTTGTACACAAGGTAAGTTGATCCGATTACATTATCATATATCTTTTTTTTTTTAGCTTTTCTTAGCATCTCATTTAAATATATATTATATACTAACATAACGCGAATCTTCGTCTAATGATAATCATAGGCTATAAAACTTCATGACCAATCGCTTGTTTTCCTTTATAAAATTTATTTTCAAATTGAGGGATAATACAAAAAAAATTGGAACAGATCGTGTCTTATTATCTTTAGTAATAGTGTCTTTTTTATATGTGCAGAGGAGACATTATGCTTCGAAGGTTTGAAGTGATTGGAATAAAAGTCTTTTGTGATTGGTTTAACGGCGCTGGTGTAAAATTTGCTGTGACAATGTAATAGCCGTATCATAAAAAATCTTACTACTTCCATCCTTCCTTTTCATTTGAACAAGAAACTAGCTGATGCTTAATTATCCTGCAAATAAAAGAGCCTAAATGTTCCATCCTTGAGAATCCAGAGTATCTTAACGCTATTTATAACTATATAATGTGATTTACTCTAATTAACAAACACACCTTTTACGCTTTCGAGCCAAATGAAAAATAAATACGTCTACGCATCATCAGAAAAACAACAGTTTATGATATTTTCGTCAAAAAAGAAATGAAAACATTAATTTTAAATTCAAATGAGCAGTCTGAATTTCTACTTCAACATGGAGAATTAGTTTGATTTGTAATTAAGTGGAAGTGGATGTGGAAAATCACTTATGTCACTATTATGAAAATACCACTAGCTTTATTTTTGTTATTCTTATAATATAGAAAATTAGTATACCGATTAGTGCAGTTAATCCAGATTAAAAATCAACGGACAAAAAATAAAATTTGCATAAATTTCGTTGTACAATATTAATACTTTTTAAGAAAACATTGTTATTCAAGACAAGTACATGAAATTTCTCCCAGAAACTTGTAATTGTTTGAAATTATCCGAAAATGACGTCATAAAGAAAGCGGAACAAATC
>UELV01089923.1:30610-46281 GCA_900490015.1 Megastigmus stigmatizans
GTGACGGACAGTACTTTGAATCATAAACAGCTAATCACTTTTTCAGAATAAAGCCTCAAATTTTCGAAAAAATCGGCGGAAGCAAAGTTGTGCACCTAATAAAATTTGCATAAATTTCGTTGTACAATATTAATACTTTTTAAGAAAACATTGTTATTCAAGACAAGTACATGAAATTTCTCCCAGAAACTTGTAATTGTTTGAAATTATCCGAAAATGACGTCATAAAGAAAGCGGAACAAATCAGACTGCAGCGGAGTAACGAGAAAAATCATTCCATATAACATGACTTGTACCTAAGTACATTCATATTTAGATGACATTCGTTTGAAAGAAAGTGAAGTTTCCATAACTTGCATATATACTAAAATTTGAAATTTTAATTTTTCCTTTGCCACAGTATATACCCAGACATAATTAACTTTGTGAAAGTTATTTATTATGTTTTATTTTTAAACATATTCTGCAAACGCCAGGAAAATCATTAAAGTTAATTAAGCTCTGAACATAAAAGTGGAGTGTCAATCAACCCACAGTCCTTGCATTTTAATGTGACAGTCCTTTTTTTCAGACTTTTCATAATATATAACTGTAAGGAAAAAATATCTCGGGACATAACAGAACTCTTTCATCTCAGCTGTGATTTTGACGTAGAACCTTTCCTATCCTCGATCTCGTAATAACACTTACAAGCGCGAGAAAAAAAAATAACCACACAGAAGCTAGTCTATGGCCATATATGTACTTACAGCTACTTCCTCTGATTTGCATCAAAGTCTAAATTTCCTCGTGAAAGACGTCTTTTGTACACAATCAAAACAGATCAACATATTATATAAGTGCGTAAGGTACGATTGAACTTCAAATCGAATAACAATATACAGCTGCCCTTATATATATATATATATCATATACGCTTATATACAAGCGCAATATGGGCACGCCAAAGACTCTCGCTTTCAAGATCACGATCATCTTAATCGACTCTCGACTGAAAGTGACCCCAATACCGCGTGGCCGCTTCGCTCTGCCTTTCTCCAGCCGCCGCTGCTACTGATGCTGTATATATGTATACCGAACACTATAGGCCATACAGGCCAACTAGATACATGCCGTATGCGAAGAGTCTCACTCGCCTTTATAAAAATGGCATTTTGCCATCGCATCGTCGCGTTGCTGCGCGAGAATTAATGGCCGTTTGCATCATCGACGATATACCGGTTTTACTTTTGTCTTTTTTACCCCGTTTCTTTATCTCCACATTTCTTGTCATCGTTGCTACGAATGTCTCGATATACATATGCGCTTCTTTCTCTGAATTTTCGATGGTCTCGATCGGATCGTTCGGGACAATCTTCTGTTGTTCTCGTGTCTTTCTTATTAAATTTGATTCACGCACGACCCAATTTAGAAGCGAGGGATTGCACAACACGACTCTAATGGAATTATTTTCTTTTTCATCTTTTGCGATAGCCGCGGTGCAACGGATTGGCAACATTATGCTAATCGTATGCACGTTTTATATGGCACGTGTCAGAGATGCTCCTTTCGATGAATCCTTGAATGTTTCGAAATTCATTCACTGCTTTACTTTCGCATCTCTCGCTAATGTATATATACTAAGATTTTATTCATGGAATGTTCTCGAGTCCATAGTTATTAATAATATTGTATCTATTTATATGTGGTTATCGTAGAGAAACGCAGCAGAAGCCACATTTCTTGGATGTTACACGAAAGGATTCGCTGTCCAAGTCGCAATTCGATCGAAATAATCCAACGAAAATTATTATTCACGGCTTCGGCGGAGGTAGAAATCTAGCGCCCAGCACAGATCTTCGAAAAGGTATACAATAATTGAGTAATTATAATTTTAAACTTTTAAACCTTTAAAATTTAATAATCAGAATAAGTATATTTATTATTATAGCGCTAGATTTAAAATTTATTGCAGATTTAAATAATTATTTAAAAGACAATAATAACACAAGCTGCTTAAACGAAGGGTTTATGATAATATTTAGTTAGTAAACTGTGCATTCCATTTATTTGAGAAAAGGTTTTAAAGTACACACATTTATTACCTAAATTTTGTCAGAATGAAACGCTAATGATCAGGTGATAATAAACCTTCTATATATAGTGACTTTTACTTTTGGATAGCTATAATGTTTCTCTCGATACTTCTTATAGAAAATTCAATTGAACACATTGCTGAGATGAACCGTTAGAACAAACTTCCACTGCTTGTATAAATGGAAATCAGAATTTGTTTTGCTTGCCAATAGGCCGCGTGTATACCGAAATTTTCCAGACCCTCTCGAGTCACCATATTTAATGCCCAACTAACAATGAAAATTTTCAATCGCACTAAATGCTATAACCGAGCGTGGATACACCTACTTATGCTAATCGGCAGTTATCGTTGCACCTTTGCGTATATTTCAGCGTATTTCACGCGGGGTGAATACAATATTATAATCGTCGATTACGGTTCTTTGGTTCGCGAGCCCTGCCTCTCGCAAATACAATGGGGACCAGATTTCTGTTCACGATGTATTGCTCAGTTGGTAAGGTACCTGAGGGATCATCCAAGGGGCACTCGGGTCGAGAACATCCACGTATTGGGCTACAGCGTAGGTGCTCACATCGCCGGGCTCATCGCCAATTATCTGCCCGATGACAAACTGGGCAGGATCACCGGTAATTATACCGATATATATCCTGCAACTCTCCAACTTCGTACTTTCACCTTCATTACCGGCAATCGAACGCCTTTTTCAATTGACTATTTTTTTTTCTTTCTAAATTCGTTTCAATTTGCTTTCCTTTTATTTTCAAGCTTATATAGACGAGTGATTTATTACTTTGACCTATATATCTATAAGGTGCTTCTATAATTTCGAATAAAATAAACGTTTTAAAAATAACAAATTAAGTATTGCATCATTTTTTTTTAATTATTATATTCAATATCTTAGTTTGAAAAAATTGTTTTGAAAATAATCGCAAAAGAATGGAATATTAATTGTCCTATTATAATTTTTTCATCCCGATATCAATAAACTTCTTTAACATGTATCATTTATTTTTAAAAGGTACACAATTGTTAGAAACATACTTACCTATCTTGAATTTAATTTCTTCCCGATTGCAACAATATATAATAACGATGTAAAAAACAGACGTTTACACATAATGAATATTATGAATTCTTTCAATTGCGTACCATGAAAATATTAACGAAATAACAACATAACACGTTTGGAGTAACGAGTAAAAATCAATTAATAAGGATCATGTGGAATGGTTTTTTGTGCTGTTGAAACCGACAGGGCTCGATCCAACGATATTTTTCTATATGAATGGCAATCGTTCGAGAGACTTGGACGAATCCGATGCTCTTTTTGTCGACGTGATACACACGGGAGCGGGAATTCTGGGACAGTGGGGCCCAAACGGCCATGCGGATTTCTATGTGAACGGTGGATCAAGTCAGCCCGGATGCGCGACGTCGTCACTGCTTCGTAAGTATCTTCCAATCGTCTCTTGACCTTGGGAAAATCCATACTTACCTTTTATCCATTTTGTGGCAGTTTTGAAACTATATCTATATTTGTTAATTATAAGTATTTGGATAAAAATTTATTGATAAAGGTGAAAAGTTAAAAATATAAATTTAGACTTCCTTTGATAAATAAGTGCATGGGGTGATCTCATAAACATTTTTATAAACATTCGAAAAATTGGGAACAAAGTAAAACATTTTTCAATATTTGTTTATGGATCCGAACGTTAAAATTGATGGGCACTTTTTAAAAATGTTACAGAGACACTGTCCTGCGACCACACAAAAGTGACGCCTTATTACATAGAGTCTATAACGACGAAAGTGGGATTTTGGGCGGCGCCATGCGCAAATCTATTTTCTTACCTGATCGGTTGGTGCAACCCATCCGAAGAAGAGTACATACCGATGGGGGAGGATACCCCACATACGTAAGTCTTATCCTATTATCTTAGTATTTAAAGTATTGTGTATATGTACAGAAAAAACTTGGTTCCAACGATCTTAGTTATATATTATACCGATACCTGAAACTGATCTAATTCTTTGTATTTTGTTTGCCACAATGCGATTATTGTAATGGTCATAATACCAAAACTTTAACATAACAACTAAAAATATATCAACAAAAAATAATAACAAATATTATAGCGACTTAAATAGCAAAGAATGAGATAACCATAACTAATCCTAACTATAAAATCCATTGACTAAGTTGAATGTATACCAACAAGTTAATAGCTTCAATTTTTCCGTGTATCAGCACTGTTGTCTAGATTAAAAATTAAAAAATACTATTTTCAATACAAATGATAAAGAATCTTTCTATTTTATGTAACAATTTATACATACGCAATTTGAAACTCTTTCAAATTATAAAAAAAGTTTTAATTCTTTACGTCAAAGTGTATTAAATTACTAATATAAAAGTAATATAATAACGTAAAATGAGTCGAATTTATTTTGTTAAAAATAGCTCGCAATTGCGTATCGTACAATAAAAAGTACTATTTTCATCTTTCAACGCAAACAGCGTATGAAGACTCTCCTACCGGCCAGAGTAAATAAAGCCAAGAAACCATGATATTACTGTTTTCAGAGCAAGAGGCATCTTCTATCTATCAACAAACGCACACAAACCGTACGCCCGCGGACTTCCCGTAAGAAAACAGCGACCGACAAATCGGAAGCGATCGTCCTACCGCCAGTATTAAGTTTGCTGAAGCAACTAATCAACATTATCATAGAATAGCGACGAGGAAATACACCCTTCGTCATTAATCATTATTACGTTTTTTTTACATACATATACTTTCCCTAATGATCTTAGGCACGTAGCTGTTGATATTGTAGACATTAAGCGAATAAACGTCGTTGCTGCACGCAATATGTGCACTTTCGGCCACGCTCTGTTGTGTTCAATCGCGTAGTGCATTGTATCTCGATGTTACTTCTTTATTATGTTTTTTTTTATATATAGCGAGACGAGAAGAAACGTTTGTTGCTAGTTCATACATTAGATTGTTGGTTAAGAAGAATAGTTTTTACTATAAGTTGTATTAATTTTTAAGCATCGCCGTGTATATTTAGTACTTTTATATTATATATTTAATAAATTATGCAATGTTTGTATTTAGTTTATAGCAGCTTATATGTATTAAGAAATTTAGCCTGTAGTTTCGTGCCTTTTGTAATGAACAGCAAAAATGCATACAAAAGTAGAAAAGAAAGAGTTACGAACATAAAGTGATTTTATTAGAAAGAAAAACAAATGTATTATGAAATAAAAGGAAAAAATCAAAATATCGTTAACTTTGGATGAAAATGAAGTCGTGTGGTAGCATCCGTTATCCGCCAACTGTAAATCTTGTAAATAAATTGTATTTTACACCAGAAGCGGTCCGAGAAATTTATTCACCCTTTTGTATGTATTTCGCAATTTCACGCGGCAAACACCGACGATGTCATACGATCTATACCATTGATTCTCTTGTTTCCGCACAAACAAATAATATATATATATATATACTCTGTTAAAGAAAGACATATAAATTGTATAAGTGTATGAGAGCCAAAGTAAAGGCATTATGTTAACAACAATATTTATTACATAATAATTATGATATAATAATAACTTCTATGGATTTACAATACATCGTTCGCGCTAATCCTTAATACAGTACGTAATGGAATGATTACAAGATTGGTTGATACACATCCTTCGTCTCTCGGCAAGCTTTTTATTTTTGTAGTGGGGGGGTGTGGGGGCGTCTCTGTCTCTTCTCTTTACTTTGTTAGTGTTTCTCTCTTACTTCTTTTTTTTTGTTCATTTTCTCATTGAATTCCGATTACATATATATAGGAATATATGCATAATATTTATATTCGTGTATGTATAAGGAGGTCGATTCTTTACCTTTTTTTTTTGATCGCGAGCCTCGTCTCTCTCTCTCTCTCTCTTTCTGTCGTTTACCTCGCGAAAGTGCGACTGAGATAGGGTGAAAAGCTAATCATCTATCTCCTCTCTCTCTCCCTCGCACCTTCGTTCGAATTATATAATAATGTCGTCGCTCATCCAACGCCTGGCCTACAATAATATACCGTGAGTCTCGGCTCTTTATATGCTCGCAAGTGAAAAGCTGAGGGACGCGCTCTACTTTAACAAAGCTAAAAAAAATTATAAACGCCCATCGCGAGTGGGTTGTAGCGATTATATATATTTTTGGACTCCATTAGAGTGAACGCTCTCTAGTGTATCGCTGATATTGGTGTATACGAAGCGAATTGCTCGTTTTGAAAGTGTGCGCGCCGTAAGTTGGTTCTCCTTGCATTTTTGTCACCCTCCTGTCTCTTTTATTTATGCCGCGTTTTTAAAGTGATCGTTTTGCCTGTTGGTTATACAATCGTAAAAACATAGCGGAGCGTCGCCTTACAGAATTGCGCAACTATATAGTATTAGGAACGAAAATCCGACGCGTGTTACATCTCATCCGTATAGATCGCTCAATCCTTCCTCATCTTGCAATCAAAGAGCGCAATACTTGGTTCAATCAATTCGCGCGCTATAGCGTAATTTATAATATACATATAAACGAAACGAGAAGCTGCACACAGTCCAGACTCGCAGCTCGATTCACTATAAGATTCTCTCTTATCCCCCTTTACAGTAGTTTTTAACGGCTTCTCCGCAGCTGCGCACGAGTAGCTGTGTGCTAATGAAACGGCTAAATTACGAAAGTGCTTTTTTTTTTGCTACGACTGGGCGAGCTATTGCGCACGAGTACGTGTGTGTGTGTGAGTATGTGTGAATACGCGCGAAACAGAAGACCTGCAGGCTGTATAGGCTCTTACATTGCAGCGTTTCGGATGCGCGGGAAATCGAGCGAGCGAACGAGTCGACGCGCAATTGCCATCGTATATACGCACCGCCGCAGCTTATACACAGTTCGACGCACCTAATTACGTTGAGCGCGTACTCTACTGCACGACGAATGGATTTCAATTTCGCGCGAGACCTGAATTTTCTCTGATTGCTGCAGCTGCGCGAGAGGACGTCGTCGAGGCTTTAAAATCACTTGATATATCGTATGCGGAAACTGAACGTCGATGTTTTTTTTTTTCTTTCTTTTATTTTTCCCATATGTCTCCGTGAAGGATGGCGTCGTGTCGAAATAAGTGCTATACGCGCAATTGCGGTCGCAATGAGATTTTTGAGCGTTTCACTTCATTCAGCGCGCGAAACAAAAGAAGTGCAGTGGCTCGATTTAACCATCACCCTTCATTGTCCATTTAATAAAGCGCGAGTCTCTTTCTTTTTACTTGAATCGTAAGAGCGTTGCGTGCGAAGTGTGTCAGGACGCAGGTGAATATTACTCTTTAAAATTAAACAAACACTCGGTGTGTGTATATGCGGAAATTGAAATATATATGTACAACTAATCAACTCGCGGTACTTACATGTGTGTAACAAAAAGTACGTATAAAACAATAAATATATAAATAAATACATATGGGTGTAGATTAAATATATAGCGAGTAATGCGCAAGCTCCGAATGATTTTCCGCCGCGTCAAAAAGAGGATGAACGAGTGAAAGCCACAGTCGCGCGCGACATATATGCAAAATCGTCGGTATAGCGCACACGAGGCATCGTCTTTTTTTTACTGTAACAGACAGCTCGCTCGCTTTCGCATCACTGCAGAAATGCGCGCGCCTGCAATAAACGCAAAAGACAGCCTGCTCGTGGCTATACGAGTGCAAGAAGTGTAAAAAAAGAAAAAGGAAAAGAAAAAATCCTGTACTGCGCGTGACGTTCGCCTAGCGACTTCTCGCGCACAGATTGATACAATAAACAATTGAAAGCGCATAACGAGCCTCGGGTTCGCTGCGTATATAACGAGCGTTCCATTTCGAAGTTCTTCTCTGCCCGGATACCGAGAAAGGGGAATAAAAGCGCGTTTTGCGCAAACACAACGCGGGCTCTCGACTATTTTACACGATTCGTGACGCACGCCTGTGCATAATATATATATATATATATATATATATGTGTGTGTGTGTGTGTGTGTGTCTGTGTGTGTGAAGCGCGATAAAAGAGTCGGTCGTCCCGCCGGCGAAACGCGACAATTGTCAACCACCGCGCTTATGTAAATAATACACTCTCTTCGCGTACGCGCACTCGTCGCTCATTACAACCTATATATCATTCGTCTGTTATACGATGTGGTTTTTTTTTTATTCACTCGCTCGCGCGCGTTTGTCCCCTTTCTTTGCCGCAGCTGCAGTGCAGTCCTATATAAGCTATCCCGTTCGTTATTTTATATCCCGCATTCTCTCTTTCTCTGTCTTAGGGCTCTTATACGCGTAATTATGCACATTATGCGTGTGTGTATGTGTTTTAACGTTACGGCAATAGCGAATATATTATATGTATATATTTATTTATTTATACGGGATACAGCGTGTGATAATCGTCTTCGTACGAGGCAAACAGTCGTTTTTTTGGTTTAAAGTTCAAAGTTCGCACGCAGATCGTTTTCTTTGTTTTTTTTTTGGTGCGGTTCTTTTGCTGTTTTTTCATTTTGTTCGTTAAATCTGTAGCTTTATGCATTTTTGTGTTTTGGTTGTTTTCGAAGGATCGTCGAGGTCTGAACAAAACTCTATATGGCGACGCAACGGAAATCCGTAAAAACGATTTTGTTCACGTGGATGCGTGATTTGGTGATTTGTTTTTTATTCGTGTGTTCTTTTCTTTCGTTCCTTTTTGTGACTTGTTTATAAAATGCATCGAGAGAACGTCGCTTTTATGGGATCGTTTATACGCGCAACTTTCGCGTAATAAAAAGGCAGACTCATCGCGATTAATTTTATACTTGACGCAGGATCGAGCGTTGACGATTTCTCGCAGTTTACATTATATACGATCAAAAGTTTCATAGACAAACACATCTAGATTAATTTTCAAATTTCTCGATTTTAATACAGTTTATTTAAGAATTGCAATTCTCGAGTTCGTTCTTTAATTTTCAAAATCCATTGCACGGGGTACGTTAGGCTACAACGATTATAAATTCCGACAGTCGAATGTTGTATAGCCAGTAACGGTGTGTGTCTTTCTCTGTTAATAATACATGAATTCAGAAATGAATGTATGGAGAATGACGGTAATAGAATCGGCGTTTCGTAAAGAAGCGAAAGTATACAAAAGAGGATGATGATTTAGGAGCGTACTCGAACGAAACAAAGGGAGATAGTTTACTGGTATATACGTCGGTCAGGCCTTATAGTGATAGTGAAATGACGGTGATTGATCGACTGAGCGTAGTATACGGTACGATATGGAATGGGCTCTCTCACTACTATACGCGTGAATGACTATCTTTCTTTCTTTTTTTTTTGCTTTTCATGATTTGCGAGCGATTTATTTTACACGCGCACACTTTGGTTTATTTTAACACTGAATCTTCCTTTCTCTCTATCTCTCTTTCTCTTTTGCGTCTAACGAAAGTCACGAACAAATAGAAAAGTATATACATACAAATCATAATGAAAGCTAAATGTATATCGTCGTTTCTCTTTGGGCGATCTCCATAAGCGAGCCCAGAGTGCGAATAGAAGAGCGACTGTATACATGTATATATACGTGTCCGTTAATAAACTGATGAAAGTGCCTTTGCAGCGCATGCGTTTTGTACTCGATACACGCACGCTCGATTTTTTTTTATCAGTCAATTATAAAACAGGCATGAGCATATTCCGAGTCCCAGACAATCGCCACTGGTCGCGCTCCGATTTATTGTATACCGGCCCACCGAGTATTTCGACGCTATACACGCGGAATTGAAACATTACTAATCGTTCGCTCACCGCGGTTAAACAAAAATCAAATTCACACAATAACAAACGAGACGAATGAAATAACGATGAGAATAGAAAAGAAAAAAGCTCGAGGCTCCGTTCCCTGAGAATTCGGCGATTTATCAGTGTCTCGCGCCACTATCTCTCTCTCTCGAATAATCCCGTTCTCTCTCTCTCTCTTTTGCAAACAAAAAAAAACCAGTCTCGCCCTCGAACGGAAAAAGTGCACAGGTATCGAGGTATATTATTTAGGCACGTAGTGTGTTAAAATCTGTTACATTGTTTCTTTTTATTATTTCTTTATTTTGTTTTTCTTGTGTTTTACTTTGACTACCGCGACCGTGACGATTATCCTCGATTTTTCAAAATCATCGATATAATATATGACGATCGTCATGATCCCTCGCGATGTTTCGAGTACGCTCCTTTCTCTCTCTCTCTCTCCCTTTCTCAGCTGCGCGATGCAAAACGAAAGAAAGCTCCCTCGTCCCCATCTTTTCCGATTCACACATAATATAATCGTCCTTCGGTTTTAATCACTTTCAGAGGCTTCGATCTTACACCTATATATAGATACCTAATAAAATTCTACATTTTTGTTTTGAGTGTGAGTGTGTGTGTCTCCCCCATTTTTCTTTCATGGATCGTATACGCAGCGCAATATCGGGAGGTGTGTACGATGGCCAAGGCGCCCCTGAGAGTCGATGTCGTTGGATTATTGTTCTCGCTCCTAAAAGCTCCCCTCGCGAAGGTCTATTTAAACAGCTGCCTGCCGTGCCGCGACTGGTATTATACTTGTTCGGTCTCTCTCTCTCTCTCTCTCTCTCTCTCTCTCTCTCTCTCTCTCTCTCTCTGTGTGTGTAGAACAATCTTATCTTGCGGCTTGTGCTTGCGGCGCGCGGTATATATATATACATATATATGTTTGTTTATGTATATATGTATATATATATACTTATAATATGTATAATAGTGGATGAGGGTATTTACGGGGTGGCGATATGACCTCTTTTTTTTTTGTTAAAACATGGCAAGTGACGTTTCGGCCCTACTATACGACGTTAGACGTCCTTTTTTTTCTAGTTAATGCGAGCTTTTAGCTGCGAGTTCGCTCACGCATACTATATATTCTTTAATGGTTTATCCGCGCGATGATATATATCCGTGACGTGTATATATGATGGTGCAGTTTATGGTGCAGTTATGGTTCATGTGTGTATGTGTAATGTGTGACTGGTTGCCGTGAGCGATGTGCACGTGTCCAGCTATACGCGGTGCGATTCCAAATCTCTCGATTATACTTTTCCGTGAGATACTCCGTTTACTATTTCTTTATTTTCTTATTTTGGTCAGATCTTGTTTTCTATTAGCATTCGAACCGATTGGTTATAAAAAAAGTCCTCCGTTATATTCCGCGCACAAAACCGAAACGCTTCGCATCGATATGTTTGCTCCGCTAAATCGGAGAAACACATTGGGCCAGACCGGAGTAAAAAACTAAACAAGGTATTGCATCGGTACGCGATCGATTGCCTCCTAAGCGGTTTACATTATACAACAAATCAATTGACACTTAAATTATAACGCAAATATTAATCTAGGCTTTTATTTTCTTTGTTATCTATAGGTATAATACGTAAAAAGTGCGATACGCGGTGTGTGTGTCGGTGTGCAGTTTATATATTTTTCATCTTTTTTTTCGTCTTTGCGCTCGAGTCTCGTTTCTAGTCTTGAGACCAATTGGATTGTAATAGCTTTAAGCACGTGGGCTGCATAATATGCGCTTTATTTGCGATCGGGTGAAGCGTAACATGAGCAGGGCATGTTACACTGTGTTATAAATGCTTCCCTCCCTCGTCCATACTTTTTTTTTTTTATATTTCGTTTAAAAGTCATTTGTAATATTGGTCCTGATGATCGAGCAAAAGTCGTTTTAACGAACAAACAAAGAGAACGAATAAACGATATACATATATATATATATATATATATCCTTGCCAAGAGTATTAAGATTGAGTTAGTTTAATTATATACGCGATTCGATTCTCTATTAAACGCGCGGGCTCTACTATTCCTCGTCTTTCGAACGGCGATCTCATAACAAATCTATAAATATTCAACGTGAAAAAGTGCACCTGCGTACTTCCCGCGCAAAAAACTGATTTTCTCGCTATACAGACGCGAATCTCTTTGTCGTTTTATGTTTTTTTTTTGTTCTTTTTTCTTTTTTTTTTTCTTTTTTTTCATCGCCGAACGAAAGACATCCAAGCGAACACCGAACCCGTATAGTTTTATCTTATTACTTTTTTTTTTCTTTATTTTCGTTTAAAATTCTAAAATCTGTATTTTTTGCCAACTACTGTTTATCTTTCTTTTTCTTCTTATTCTCTGTATGCCCTTTTCGCTATAGTTTCGCTACACTTATTACGTGTGAGGTAATGTGATAAGTGTGGGGGTGTATACACGTGAGGTGCATGTATACGCGGTGTGGTGTCCGTGTGACGTGCATCGTGCCTTACTTTTTATTTAATATCATATTTCGCTATGTTTTCATTTTTACTTGCTTTTTTTTTTCATATTGTTTTAATCCGGTGAGCGGGCGCTATAACGTTTTCTACTCGTCGAGTTTATCTCTTTACTTCCGTTATGTATTCACTGCTGAATTTCGATTTGCGCTAATCATCCTTGTATCCATTTTGTTTAATCTTTCCCTACATTCTTATTATGTATCTGCGACTTTCAAATATTATTCTATCTCTGACTCGTTCTCGCGATTGTGAGAATCGCGCGACGAGTTGAACTACTCCTGCCCCGATAAGAGCGGAAGATTCAAAACGCCGATTCACTGGTGTGTTACGCTGCTATTTCGTTTTTTTGCGACTCGTTTTTACTCCCTCATCGTTTTTTTTTCTTTTCTTTTGTTTTAGCGTTTAACGATCATCTCTGGGATACTTTGTTTCTCATTATTGAGCTCTGATGCGTGCATATTTTGTTTTTTTTACTTATTTAGTTTCATTTACCTTTTCGAGAATCTTAATTATCGCATGTGTATATATTTACGTATATATAATACCATAGAAATATATAACGATCGATAACTCGGGTAAAGTAACAATCAAATGGATATTGAAACGAATCGAAAGATTACACGCTATTGTACACCGGACGAAGCTTTGATGCAGGTACCGATATAATCGCCTTCTCTCGCTTATTCTCGCTCACGACGACAATTCCTATACTTCATTCGCTTTATTCATGGACAGTCTCATTCGTCTCACATCTCGTTTGGTTTACAATCTTCTCGCTTCGAAATGAGAAAACGCTGCTTTTCTGTGTTTTTCTTTTTCTTTTTCTTTCGTGATAATTCGCCGCTTTAAGAAAGGCCATTTGTTTCTTCTTAAACCCTTTCGTTTAACAGGATGCTATGAGAGATTCATGAAAATCGATTTTGTCGATGACTGACTAATGATGCACTAACAAATGCCCGTTTATCTGAGTAAAGCCTCCAACTTGTTTGCACACATTGAAAATCGTTTGTCAAAATTTTTTTCCAGACCCAAAATCATTACAGAGATGTACAAGTGATGGCATATTGATCAGTCAATTAAAAAAAAGGACCTTCACGATTTGCAAAAATTACAAGGAAAAACTGACTGCTCAGCTGACGTGTATATACCGATATACATGTATAATATCGACGTTCGTGCCTTCGAGGATACATCCAAAAATCATACGTGACAAAAGTATAATACCGCGGCGGATATATATATATTTATATATTTATATATCGAGGTGGGGAGAAGTGGGGGGAGGGGCGGAGGGGGCGGAGGAAATATTTACACAGATCAAATGCGCCTTAATTACAATAAATCTATTCGAGATGATTGAAACAATTAGCGGGTGGGAGCATATGAAACGAAGGAGAAATATAGATTCGTGTGTTGGGTGAAATGTGCGCGCGGTGACAAGCGAAGTTATGAAGAGTCGAAAAAATATACACGTCGCAAGAGTCGCAAGCTGCGTTATTTATATAATGGTTACTTAAGCGATATATGATGGATCAGCTCGAGATACGGAATTCATATTCTTTCTTTTTTTTTTCTTTTTTTTTTCATCATCATCAAACAAGCAATATTTCATTAGTGTTCAGATGAGCTTATGATACTCGTCTTTCTTTTTTATGTTTACTTTTTTTTTTAAATAATCTCACTTTCGCTCTCTTTTTCTCTCTCCCTTTCTCTCAATATAATAGATTTTCTCAAGTCATATAACTTACAATAATACCAGCAACACGTTAAAGTATACACCTTTTTTGTATTATCTTTCATCTTACAATTAAATATATAACTTTGTTTTTTTCTTATCTCTCGTGACTCTTTTTTTCTTTTAATAACAAAGAAGTTTTTATAGGTAATGATTAATCCGCATAATACGTATTATATGTAAATACGCTGTCGATATCAATCAGGGTTTCGATTATAATAATCATAATAATAAGAATAACTCTATGTAATTCTTCATTAAAACGCCATGGTTCATTAATACATTATCTGGAAAAAATCTAGCAGAAACACACGATACATAGAAACATGTGAAACATTTTCAAAATCACACGTGAGTCTTCGACGCACTTGACTTTGTATTACATTAGTCATGGAAAAACTTTGCTTTTGCTTAATGAATAGTGAAAATTATTTACATGCCTCCGATGTGCCGTCCGTTTCTATCCTACGTTTTTTCGACAGAAGACAACAACTGAGCTTGCACGAGCGCGCGAAATTTACAGGCCGATCGATCGCCGAACGCTTAACGCTGCGGCGCAAAGGTTCATATTTCTCTCTCTCTCTCTCTCGCTCTCTCTCTTTCTCTATTACTTATTTAATCGTCTTCGATTTTCTTTTTTGGCATCGTTCGCACGACTTTTCGCTCAACACAAATAGGCCAGTAGTTTGTCTCATCTTTTATACTTTTTCTTTACGGAGTCTATAATATTTATAACGTTCGACGATTCGCGGCTGTTCGAATGACGAATTTCCCGGGATCGGATGTTCCGTTTGTCCTCGTGATCCTTGCTAATCCGTCGTACGAACGATGCACGAGGGACTCTTTATTTCCTTCACTGTTTTTCGTTTCTCTATTCCTTCGGTTAATTTTATAATGTCGGTTTTGCTCGATGCGCCGAGCGTCGGAGCGTAACGGCGAGTTTTCGCTTATACGAGAAGCAAATATAATATATATGTATATATGTATATATTGTCGACGAAACCGCTTTAAAGACGCGAACGCCCTGAGCGAGTGTAGCGTAAGTTTCTACTATTTTTTATCCTTTCTTTCTTTCACCTTTGTTGTTGGTTTCATATATCAATTTTTTTCAATAATCGTGTATTGCAACGAAGACAGCGCAGACAAAAGCATTGTTCCCTCGCGTTTTTTTCTTTTTTTTTTGTTTAAAAAAAAGAGAGCGTCTATAGAAGGAAGTAATGCGATAAGAAAAATTTAAGTGTAGCGCAAGGAAGGACATTTAAAATAGACGAACTTAAACGATTTCTGTTTGTCATACCTTTTTTCCCCGTAGATTTTATTTTGTACAGACAAAATACAGCTTGGGAGCTTTTATTCTTTTTTTGTTTTCATACAACGAGGCTTTTCATCTTATTCCCTCTTTCTTTTTTTAGTTTTGTTCATTTGCATCGTCGTTGAATCGAAACGAAAATATAAATAAATTAAATATATATATATATATATA
>UELV01089925.1:0-14740 GCA_900490015.1 Megastigmus stigmatizans
TATATATATATATATATATATATACATGTTGCATTGACGTGAGAGCAGTAGCGAGCTTGCATGTATATCCGTGCGCTCAAGTGCCGTAGTTATATATACGTATATATGGCTTTCACCGCGACTTTAATGTTCAGGGTGAACTCGAATCAGAATTGGCCGTATTGCGGGATTTAAATTTCGAATTTATCGCAAAGGCTATATAGTGTCTCCCTCTATGTGTATATGTATATATAAATGTATGTGTATATGTATATATAAATGTATGTGTATATGTATATATAAATGTATGTGTATATGTATATATAAATGGGATAGCTCGAGTGTACTTTGAATTTGAGATTTGGAATTGTCGATTCAGCGCGGCTGTACGACTTATTTACCGGACGCCCTTCGCGAGCCGCTTGGTTTATATACGCCACGCCAAATGAATTTAGTCTTCAAGTGCGCACGAATCGCGCGCGCCCGAGAGAGAGTGAGAGAGGGAGAGAGAGCGGCAATTCCTAGTGTATATTTATATGCGCGCCGTTCGAGTGTGAGACGGAGAGAGAGAATTTTCGCTTGCAGATTTCATTCCCCCCGCCGGCAGTCTAATGTAATTTATGCGAGGGTTGCGCTGAATTTCGCAGACGCTTTTTCCGGCTCCTGTTTCATGATTGAATAAATGAATTCGACGCGGATGAACGTGGTTTATATAATATGCGAAAATAAGTCTTGACCGCCATCATTAGTTCTATGATTATTTATGGTTTTATATTACTTTTTTCAGATTGCCTTCTATTCCTGCTTAGATTTTTCCAAAAGACTATGTAAGCGGTTATAGGTTGCGCTTTTCACATTGTTCTTTTCAACAGCATACGGAATGGAAAGTGAGGTAGCAGTTGTTCATTATAAATCGTACGGTGAAGCTTGGGAATCAAACTGGAAGTATACTCAAAAAAGTATAGTGTACAGCAGAGAATGCCAAGATCGAGAAACGGGTCTAAGAATACCAATGAGGCAACGTCAAACAATGCAACCCTTCAGATTTCAAAATTCAAAGACTCGCGCAGAAAATCATACAAAAACTTCAGAACAATTCCCAAGATAAATCCAGCATATAGCATGGAAGCGATGCTCCTATACTCAGACTACATGCACTGCAACCTCGGAGTGTACGTGAGAAACTCGACAAAACGCATTCGCAATAAGAGGAAAGGTCGAGTATTCGAGTGTGGAGGTTTCCAGAACTAGAGAAAGCCATTTCCGAAAATCCGGAAGCTCGAAGCGGATCTCTCGTCGAGCCGATTGATCGGTGCATTGATGGATGACCAGTATCAGCAGCAGCAGGAGCCGCATCTGATCCGATTGATATAGCGGTGGATGTGTAGGGAGGGCCTGCAATCGTTGCGGGACAACGGTATAGAAGCTGAGCCGTGCCACACCACAACCACCAGATATTAGTCTCTAGTCTGAATGGATATAATACGCGGCCTATAGTAGTCAAGTATGTATGTGTGTTCATGGGCCAAATTAGCTGGGGTTGCGAATCTGCTCAAGGGCGTGTGCACCAACTGTGCCCTAGTGTCTTTTGTTGGCCCAGTTGTTGTGATGCTGAATCTCGATGTAGTTTGTAAAGTATTTATCAGGGAATATTGGTGTTGTTGAAGGCACATGTTTGGATCAGTGGCAGTAGAGTCTTGTGTGTTACGTTTTACATACATAAAAATTGCACAGTTGTAACGATTTATATCCAGAAATAGTTTTAAAAGTATTTACTGATTCAGCGGTGGTTAGGATTTTAGTAGCTCGGATCAAGTTAAATGTACATGACTCATCATACCTGTTCTTGATAATATAATAACAATTAGAAACAGTATAAAGCACTGAATAATTTTGACGGTCGTGAGACATTTATCGAAATCTTAATTTAAACAAATTGAAATCCTAATTTAAACATATTGAAATCCTAATTTTTTTAGTGCACTTATTTTGTAATTTTATTTGCCTATCATATCATGTACATCAAAGCTCGTGATCTTATCTTTATGTGACCGGCGTCTATAGTATACATACCGATGATTAATAAAATAAACCGTAACGAACTCAGTAGTCGTACTAGTACTTTGTACTAAATTCATTCTTTCATAATACTGCTCGACTAGTGTGCATAACACGACAATCCGTTAAATCGACAATTAAATGAATTAAGAGTGTATTAATACAATACAATGACTAGTTTTATGAAGCATATATTATTTTATTTACTAGAAATTTTTTATGGCAATCTTATGCTTGTTATGAATGACATTAAAAACTCTGGAATCAATCAAATAAAATCAGTCGATAACGACTGGAATTGTGCAATAAAATCCATCGAATTAACAAAGCTTAAAACTTTCATAGCTACACCGTACATTTTAATATCTCTAGTGAAGATTTTAATAGTTTATTACAATAAATCTCTATATATATATCTGTACATCTGCACAGCGAGTGCTCGCAAATCATGACCTCTGTCGGAACGAAGCCATTGTTTTCATATGTGAAGCTAAAAAACGTTTTTTAGATGATTGCTGAGGAAACTTTTGATAACTCGAAATTTATTGCTCGCTTTTCCAGAAGTACATTTGTCACGCGTCTTAAGTTTATTGTTATCTTTGTACACGCAATCTTCTCTTTTTTTGTTATTCTACTATGCGTTTTGTGTAGTTTGTTCTGTTCAAAATTCGTACAGTAGTTAACTTTGACAAGTAGATCAACAGCTTTTGAAATTTCTTTAATGCTTTCCGTGAATTGAATTAATGTATTTTATCGTTTAATATATAAGGCTCTACTTTGGAGAAGTAGTATTAACAATAAACGATATTTTACTTTAATATTCTTTCGCGTTTCTCGATATAGGTTAATGGCTATGAAACTAGACATTAACATAATGTCCATTACGAGACTTTACCTTATTTAACATATTATGTAATATTTAATGGAGCATTATTTCTATTCAATTATATTTTTAGTTGCTGGAACAATTTTAGGAATAAAACTTAAAGTAAAGTAATCAGAATGAAATACTGTGCATTTGATTTTACGAGTAAATATAATAGTCTATATTAAACAAAATTTGTGACTAATTTGTATGTATAATTTAATGTTCCATGTAAATTTTAATCTAAATTTAAACGTTTTTTTTTTCAGTAATTTCCACGCAAGATCTCTTCCATCTACGGACGTTAGAAGTAAAAGCAGGTCGACTGACCGGTGAATTACCGCCAGACGACAACGAGGCGGCAGCGACTCATCGATAACTATGAATCGGTTTATTTTACGAACATTGGTAGGGAGGAGAGCAACATGTCTAAAGTACACGAGGGGAACGGCAGCGTTTTATCTTCCGCGCTAAATCCCTTTGCATATAAACGGTACGCGTGTATACGTAAGGAAATGGGACGCGATCGACACTGCTTCGTGAATGTTTTTATCTCTTTCAAGTCCTCGACACAGACGGCATTTTTCCTTTTATTACCTTGATATTTTACTTCGAACGTAGTGTAAATTAAATGCAATCTCTTTTGTTATATAACTTATTACAATGTTTGATTCTAATTTTTATCTTATAATACTTTCGTTAATCATTGTATGAAATTTACTTTACAAAAAAGTTATAGCAAGATCTATAAATATGAATAAAGAAACCGGAAAATACGTGACCAAAGACTTAATATGTAAAGGCTCAAATTGGAATTTGTTCTTTGTAACAGACGACGCTGTCACATTTTATGCAAGTATATTGAAAAAATTCCAGATACGGAGTTTTCTATAGTTTCTTAGAATGGGTCTAAATATCGATTTAAAATTTATAACCCAGTTTTTTTAATACGCAATATTTTAAAAAAGAAAATAACTTGCAGATGATTTCAATACCAACGAGTAGAATAAATATTATTAAAATCTCGTTGGGAATTTTCCATTTCATCCATTAGAATCTAATATAATGCATTTTAAATACTGCAAGTAGTGTTTTCTGTCCACAGAATATCGCTGTAAAGTTTCAGACAAATCCGGAGGTTGTAGACTCTCCGTGTCAGTTCATTGATTATTCTATTATTTTATTGCTATAAAACGTAGAAGTGCAAGTCGGTTATTTTGCTAGCGGGATAGAGTTGCGGAACCGTATTCCGTTTATGTCAAAAAATAGAATCAAGGTCTAATACCTTTAGTGATGAAATTTTGTTATACTGATTATGAGCCACAAGAAATGTCAAAATTCGCTAGTCAGTCACGTCTTTTGCGAATGCGTACACTGACCTTATTTTTCTAATATATTCAATATATCGGCATGCGTACATTGAACATACAAGAAAAATAATTACATTTTTACTCTGAAAATCTGATGGAACAGGCGCCTGGCTGACGCAACCGAAGGTACGTTGAAGTACGGCAAGCAATACTTAAACAAACTGCAGCAGCTGATTTATTCCAGTGACGTGTAATAATTTTTTGGCAGCCGAATAATACTTTGAATAATACTTTTAATTGTTCAAAAATAATATGAGAAATAATATTAATTAATCAATTATTTTAAAATGAAATATTTTATTGAAACTATAAGAATATAATTTTTTTTATTTTAGATTAATCGGTATAAAATAAAAAAAAGAGGCGGTAACGACAGTCGCACAAAAAACTCATCTCACTGTACAATGCTGGTATCTGGTGGACAAATACTATTCCACCAAGACGTTTTATTAGAATATAATAATCACAGATATTTACTGCTAAAAAGCACAATCAAAGCCATTGCAAATTGAAGTTGAAGATTGTGCTTTTTCGCAGTGCCTGTCATTATTATATTATAACAATACGTTTTGGTGGAATAGGATTTCTCCACCTGACACCAGTGTCGTTCAGTGAGGTGAGTTTTTCGTGCGGCTATGGCTACCGCCTGCCCTTACACAAAATAGCTATTATAATTGATGTAAACTGGCAACGATTTTTCTATCGGTCTTACAGTCTAATCAATTAAATCAGTATTAATGGGCAATCTGATGTAGTAGATTACAGTCGACATAAGTAATATCTTAATGTATAATTGATGTATTTAACAAATAATTTATTAAAAGTACAAATAACGCAAAAAATTAATTGTAAGTGCATTTCTAAAAATTCTCTTTGACATAATCATTCTTATCATTGTAAGTCTTGCTACTATCGTTAACACATTCATGCTTACCTTCATTTTCTGATGAAGCATACTTCTTAATATTCATAAAAATTATTGATTATTTAACGGTCTGATAATAATAGAACAACGAACAATTTTGTCACTCCATTAATGTGCCTGTATCAAAATATGCACCAGCGACGATAAATTGAAAACATATTTTGTCGGGAAGTTCGAGTGAAATAAGGTACACCTGGTCAGAACTAAATTAATAAATTTCTCGGCTACTGCGCCGTACAGCATGGAGCGAATACATTCATCCGGTTTATGGATCTCCAAAAAATGGGAAGCCCATTAATTCAAAGAGAATTTTCGTAGAATAGGGAAATTCGTGTTCGCATTGAATATTGCGCTACCAGTACTAAAACGAGTTAAATATATAACAATTAATAATGATATCTCCAATTTTGTTCGAGGAAATATTTTTTCGAAAAAAACTTATTCCCTCCATTAGTGCCTACTTTATCGTTATATCATATTCGTGAATAAAATACAGCAGTATAAAAATGTACTGGGTGCTGAGATGTGCAGTAAGTGAAGTACATGCACTATTCAAATCGTTTATTTAAATACAAAAAACATGAATAAAATATATTTAAATCTTCAGCGATAAATACATTAATTGAAGAATTTATTTAAATTACTTTTATTTTAAGAAATGTCTTCCACATTTCCTTTACTACGAAATTAAATTCGACCATATACTACGAATCATAGATTAATAAATTTGTCTAGTCAAAAAGTTATTGTTAAACTCGTAATCATTTAAAGAATTTTGTCATATGAAAATGTGTACAATTGTTTCAGAATGTTATGGTTCAGATTAGGTATGTAACGTCGATTAGGACATTTATATAAAATAGCGTATTATTTTTAAGCCTAGTCTTCCGTCTAATAGCTTAGGAATCGATCTATATGAGATAAGTAGTGAAGAATTGATGATTCTGTTCCGGACAATAAATGTGAACCAGAATCAGAATCTTGGAATAGGTTATTGGTAGGAAGAACTCTTTTCACCGTTGACTTTATAGTCGTGAACCAAAAAGTTCCAGAAGGATTCAAGTATATATTTTTATAGAGAGAAAGAGAATAGTATTGAAAGAAATAGGGAGATATTTAGTATATAAATTTATTAACTTAATTTTCTATATTGAGTCGAAGTATGATAATTGATTGTTTTTCGTTAGTATATAGTATAGTTACTTTAGTTTGTACATTTGTGCACTGCTTTATAAATAGTTTGAAAATAGTTTGTTGGACAGGGTGACCGCCTCTTGATTCATTGTCAACCACTGTTACTGCTTGCTTGAAATTCATTAACTTATATGAGGAAAAATTAGGTTACCCCTCTTTATGTTCAATCTACTAAACTTCATTTAGCTTCGATAGGTGGGCTGCAAATTTGAAAAAATCAGCGAACAGCAATTTTGTTTTCGGTGGTGTCGATATATGTTTGTACTACTTTATGACTTACTTTATATCGTCATTTCATAATTAATTCATAATTTTATAAAAAAATTATTTTAACGTTACGGGCGATGCTACAGTTATATACACCAGATTACTTATTATATCATTTTACCAATTAGCTCCAAAGGCGATCAAAACTTAAATACCATACCAAGAAAGTCAAGCCTTAAGAAAAATCATACCAATAAAGTTAAGCATTTAATAAATGTTTTGCACAGGAACGCTAGGAGCTCTTCGCACTCTCTTCCGTTTTTTTTCTATTTGTGTTCATTGGCGCATAAATAATGGAATTACGATTGATGATTTGTGAGGCGATAGAAGCGAGATGCTGAACGACAAAGCAGGACTTTTGATTTCGACGGTGTAGCCTTTGATGGCTTCGTCGAGTTAATGTCAAAGAGCTTGTTGAGCGAGTTCCACGGTTACACATATGTAACTCGCTGATGGTAATCATGGATGGTTATAGTTGAATAATTCAATGCTATTTTTATGAGTTTTCTTAAGGATTGCACACTAAATTTGAAAACGGTTGTGTTACTATTTTTAAATAATATTAAAAATACTTAATTAATAGATTAAATATTTGGGACGTGGCGGATGTTCTCAGGATACTTGCAATAACGGCAAAGATTAAGGAGGCTTTGATTACATCTTGATATCTTCTGCACAGGGACAACTGAAGCCACAGAACATAGAGTTAGTATGCAGTTTGAGCGTAACCTTATTATTTTTATTGGGTCATTTGTTTCTATTGGCCCTCTGAAGCTTCAGATCTTGTTTCGTTTATTTAACAGATAAGCGTATAAAACAGGTTCATTCGCACCTAGCTTAAAAAAACGAATATATTTGTGTTTAAACATCCCAGAAATGTTGAAGTTAATAAATTTCATGAAGTAAGGCATTACAAGAAAATTATTTAGAAAGAATCTTCTTTCGTGGAATACATGTCATGATTGAGTGCGAATCGGAAAATGGAATAAACTGAAGATTTGTCGAGCAAACAAAATAATTGGTTTTAAAATTCCCCAACACGTTTTATAAACATATTACGCAGATGGTAAACTTTTTTGTATTTACTTTAAGCGACTGAAATCAAACTGCATGCGTTGTTAAGCAGCTGTTCGTTTTCCCCCACAAATTAATGTGCTTCTTTCCCTAATGTTTTAAAATATTATTATTAATCATCATATACTACAGTAATTAATTAAAAATTCGGCTAACTTAAGATTTCTAGGACCAGCATTTCGAAATATTGGTTAAGATTTGCAGTCAAGCATAATTCTTTCACAAGTGAATTGATTTAAACAATTAACAGATTATTTTCTAAATGCATATATGCTTTAGTTAACTATATTAATGATTAAATAACATAATCAACACATGAAGTCAGATTATCAAAGTTTCATTAGCATCTTTCAGGTTTTAATTGTTTTTTTACACAGATGTAAGCTCCGGTTCAGTGATCTTATACGCAAGTAATATAGATATAAATTGTCAACCTCCGGTCTACTAATGTTTTCGATAACACCGTTTTGTAATTGGGATTTCATGTTTAAATTATAATCACTACTTTACTTCTACTAATATATTTATTTATGAATGTGCATACAATTATATATTTATACTACAAATCTTTGTGCTGGAAGAATCATCGTTATATTGGCAATACCTTTTCCAATATATTGCTCAGGCACCGCCACGGAACCTATACGAAATTTTGCTAATAGCTTAGCAATATCTTAGCGATATATTGGCAATATATATAATTATATATGATTCATTTTTTGCACGGGATGGTTGTAATCCATTAATAATTTCATTGTCTATTAATACCTTAAATCTAACATTTTGGCTAGAAAAAATTTGAATATCAATTTTGGTATAGTTGATATATCCGTAATAAAAAAATGAATCGCTTGGTATTTTAAATGTAGCGAGACGTACAATTATTTGTATCAGGTTAATAACTAATTAGATTGTCCACACCTCTAGATCAAATCTATTTTTTTTTATTCTAAGCATTTCAAGGCTCTTAGGAGTCTTATATCTACTATAAATTTTATTGAGAAAAAATTTAATGCATATAAAATTAAATTTTTTCTTACATGATCAAATCTAATATTTTAGTTTGAATAAAATAAGGTTAGTTTTTTTATTGTTTCTACACAAATATTTTTATCTAAAATATTATTAATGTGAAACCTTATTTATCCACATTCACTAGATTCGTTCTCAATCAACGTTATAATTGTGAATTAATTAATATGCGCACATGATCATATCATTCGACGAGTCTTGCTATTTATAAGCGGCCAGGTTATTATGTTGCTGATACACCAGTCTCTGGAGTAGTTACTGTTACAGTATATCTCCCAAATGAAGAAAGAATCTATTGATCATCATTCAGCAGAAACTAATGAAATTTTTGACTGATGTTGTTCCTCTGTACGGTGAACTGCTCAAAACATATACGTCAACCAACCTCACGAAATGAGTATTCAAGCGTAAAATCTACGATAGATAAAAAAGTTATTCGATGAAATGTTAAAAAAATATAAAAAATTAAAAATTAAAGTAAAAATCGCGTTCTGGATTAAAGTTACCTGTTAGTTTTGTTCTCATCAACTAAGAAATATAATATCTTTAAAAGATTATTGATAGTAATATTAGCAATTATTTTTTAACTTTGGTTAGATTTTTATCAAACGTTAATTTTTTTCTACTGAATTGAATAAATAAAATTCCTATAGCTATAATTTCTTTTAACAATCAAATACTATTATATAACTATTTTACAAGAATTATTTTCTCACTAACTTCTGTATCTTTAACTTCTTCATTGTGTAATGATTATGTAAAATGATTATTAAATCACACATTTATTATTATGTACAATATAATATTTTCAGTCGAGCTTCAACGATGAGTTTTAACGTATTTATATTTGTAATGCTTGCTGAAATTGTATATAGATCAATTTTGAGCAAGCATCTGTCTCGATTGAAGACCATGAGGATCACATTCAAAAGGGTTACAGACACCTTATTCTCGGAGAAAAGTATAAGTAAGCGATTGCAAACTTAGGAGAGCGAAATGAGCCCTATAGTCTTCACGATTTAATCGGAGATATATCAGATAACACGGACAATACCCTTGACATGACAACATTGACAACGGCTTTTGTTAAAATGTAATTTTTTATTTAAATTCAAAATTTTTGATTTTCTATTCATATTTTGATACGGAATTGATGAAAACTTTGAAACAATTTGCATCTCTCAATATCTTCGTAATTTACATAAGTTTATTGTATTTGTGTAGCACATTTCGATAGTGAAACTCAATATCTTGAAGATTCTATTTGTGATCAACAACGCAGATGCGAAGGTAATTTATACGAGTGTCAAGATTATTTCAGCGATCACAACGAAATATGAATATGTCCTACCGTACGTTTCATTAATACTACATTAAAAAATATATTCAAATTAGATTATCAGACTAATTAATTATGTTTGTTTATTCTTACAACAGCATTTGGTAACCGTAGGTACGAGTTCATTCAGCATGGACACATGAGCGACTTTGCATTTGCTCATGACGTTAGGCAATACGGTAAACCGGGCACAAAGCAGGATTGTGAAAGAAAGATTACTTACGATTATAGAGAGTTTGGAGGCGAATGGAAAGATGTATTTTCAAATTACGGGAGCTGCTTGTGTACCTGCATGGATACAAATATCGGCGAGTCTGATAAAAAGGTCAACTTTAGGCCACAAGTAGCTGACAAAGGATTGTAAGTAACCATATTTATATTTTTGAAAAAATGAAAACGGTTACACACTACAAATACGTTGATATTTTATTTTATTTTGATCATAGTGTAGTGACGGGTGTGCGAATAGTCAAGAAGTATAACATATGGCATCTGCAGATAGAGCAAGGAGAGCTAACTGTGGAAGGTTATATCGAGGAGAACACAAATAACAATGAATACCGTTAAATCAGTTGAGAAAGTTTTATGCTTGAAAACTCTGTCAGTCCCGTATAACTACAGCACTGGTATTCTTTCTTACAAGAACAACTTTTACAAAGATCCTCGACGAAATGACGTTGGCGGACAGGAATTCGACCCCCTACCTGACCTGAATAACTTACCTTCAACCAAGAAGTAAGTACTGCAATCTTCATCTTTCATAGTTTTACATTTGGATACAACGTAATAAGCATACGAATTTTGTTTTTTCTAGTATTACAGTGAATATTGAGAACAGTGATGTACCAACTAATACAGACTTCCTCGCTCTGCCACAATCAAGTTTCAAAAAGGACCTTGGACAAACAACGATCCCATTGGTTGACATTCAAGATGTCATGACGAGGCCACCAATGCCACTTTTTGGTGTAGGCCTTTACCACAAGAACAGACCAGGTTATGGAGGATTTATAGGCGTCAGATTGCGCACGTACGATCAGTCACCATACATATAAAGTATAAATTGTAGAGAAAAATTAAGAATTTCTTGGCTTCCAGCTCTAAATTC
Organism: Megastigmus stigmatizans; assembly: GCA_900490015.1. Classification (NCBI taxonomy): domain Eukaryota; kingdom Metazoa; phylum Arthropoda; class Insecta; order Hymenoptera; family Megastigmidae; genus Megastigmus; species Megastigmus stigmatizans. The sequence continues at coordinate 11,212 of UELV01089925.1, forward strand.
TAGAAGATAAAAGTAATGTTATTTACTGTTGGTGTTTTAGAAATTGCGTATATATGTATGTGTATTAATTTTATTTAATCTTTATTATGCTACATAACTTTTAAAAATCTTGTATTTTATACCATATATTTTCATTAGTTACTTTCTAAAATACATCAGTTTTTGTAATATATTGTAAAAAAAATATATTCGGTTGTAGAATAATCTCCATACAAATCAGCTTGGGAGGTAATATGGTGAGGTCAGAGCAAGAAATACTTATTACGGAAAAACTGTCACGGTAACTCCAAACGGAGAGATTTTGGATTTTGAGTTTCCCAAGCAACCTTAAACTCAGCAATCTTTAATTCCGGTAAATATTTACCATAGTCTACTAGATTCATAAATGTAACTGTAAACCATGACAAACACTATCGGAGTTTAATAAATGCATTCATTTGGAAATCTCATAACCTCAACTTTCTTGAGTAACTCAAATTAGAGTTACGATCATTAAAATTATATTTTAAACTACCACTTCCATTTCTTCGATTTAACTTTAAATTATTTTTAATACATTAGTAACTTCGTATTGGTTTATAGCTTTCTGTCCTTTGTTATAACAGAGAAAAACAGTTAGCAACACTTAAATAAGCTAAAACTGACCTTTTTGGGCTTTAATATAAAAAATAATAATTTGTTACAAAAGTAATAAATATAAAACTTGTATAATAAAACTAAATAAAACTTTACTCTGTTGAATATTTTTTGCTAGAAGCCATTTGTTCTAAGATAACGCTGGAAAAACGGTTAAAAACGATTAAATGAGCTAAGAAGACCTCTTTTTAGAGTAATATAAATAACCAGTGCGATAGTGCAAGCGCTGGATGCTATCGCGACATCATGAGGAGCGCGAAGCGCGAGCAGTGACGGTCGAGCCTTATATGAGAAAGGCGAAGCTTATATGCAAGACCCGATAGCGCGTTAGCGCTGGAAATATATGGTCAATCTACGAGGTCTTAGTGCGAAGCACTACCTTGATATTTTACTTTTAACATACTGTAAATTACGCATGCGATCTCTTTTTTTGTACAACTTACTACGATTTTTTTATGATACTTTTGGTAATTATCGTATGAAATTTATTTTACAAAAATATTATAGCAAGGTACATAAATTTGAATGAAGGAACCGTCAATTCGTGACCAATGACTTAACATGTAAAGGGACAAAATGGAAGTTTTTCTTTGCAACTTTCAACGCTTAAGTATTTACGAAAGCACGCTGAAATAATTCCAGAACAGTGTTTTCTATAGATTAAATGCTGTCGTCAGGGTTGGACTGAGTATCGATTTAAACTAATTATTTATAATATCTATTTTGTCAATAAAATGCGTGATATCTTGTGATGTTCTTCTCAAAACCTCGATATTTTGAAAACGAAAAAAACTTAACAGATAATTTCAATACCAACGAGTAGAATAAATATTTTTAAATTTCGTTGAAAATTTCTCATTTCATTTGCTAGAATCGAATGTAATACGTTTGAAAAAGTTTACACAATACAAAAACCTTAACATTTTATTTGATTTTGATCACAGTGTAGTGACAGGTGTGCGAATCGTCAAGAAGTATAACGTATGGAATCTACAGATAGAGCAAGGAGAGCTAACCGTGGAAGGTTATATCGAGGAGAATACACTCGAATGGAAAGAAATTGCACAGCCAAATAACAATGAATACCAGTTAATCAGTTGGGAAAGTTTCAGACAGTTTGCTTTGGGGATTGCAGAGGCACCAAAAGGTCGAGTGGTTATAGGTTTGAAGTTTGCAGCTCAGTTTATTAATAAGGTGCCAACAATAGGTGTGAAAACTCTGTCAGTCCCGTATAACTACAGCAGTGGTATTCTTTCTTACAAGAACAACTTTTACAAAGATCCTCGAGGAAATGACGTTGGCGAACAGGAATTCGACCCCCTTCCTGACCTGAATCACTTACCTTCAACCAAGAAGTAAGTACGGCAATCTTCATATTTCATAGTTTTACATTTGGGTACAACGTAATAAGCATATGAATTTCTTTTTTATAGTATTACAGTGAATATTGAGAACACTGATATACCAACTAATACAGACTTCCACTCTCTGCCACAATCGGAATCAAAACTGGTCGTCCCACTGACAACATCAAGTTTCAAAAAGGACCTTGGACAAACAACGATTCCATTTTTTGACATTCAAGATGTCGTGACGAGACCACCAATGCCACTTTCTGGTGTAGGCTTTTACCACAAGAACAGGCCAGGTTATGGAGGATTTATAGGCGTCAGATTGCGCACGTTCGATCAGTCATCATACATATAAAGTATGAAGATTTAGAGTAAAATTAAGAATTTCTTGCCTTCTAGCACTAAATTCTAGAAGTGGAAAGTAATGCTATTTACTTCTGGCGTTTTAGAAATTACGTGTATAAGTATGTGTATTAATTTGATTTAATCTTTATGCAAATTATGCAAAAATATATCAGTTTTTGTAATCTAATGTAAAAGAAATATATTCGGTTTAGAATAAAACTCCATAAAAATCAGCTGGTAGGTAATCTGGTGAGGTAAGAGCTAGAAATGCTTATTACGGAAAAACTGTCACGGTAACTCTAAACGGAGAGATTTTGGATTTTGAGTTTCCCAAGTACACGCAACCTTAAACTCTGGTAAATAGTTACCATAGTCTACTACGTTCGTAAATGTAACTGCAAACCACGACAAAAACTATCAGAGTTTAAGAATACGTTCATTTGGGAATCACATAACCTCAACTTTCTTGAGTAACTCAAATTAGAGTTACGATAATTAAAATTCTATTTTAAACTATAGCTTCCATTTCTTAGATTTACGTTTAAATAATTTTTAATACAGTAGTAACTTCATATCGGTTTATAGCTCTTTGTCCTTTGTTATAACAGTAAAAAACAGTAAATAACGCTTAAATAAGCTAAATTGACCTCTTTTTGAGCTTTAACATAAAAAATAATAATTTGTTACAAAAGTATTATAATAAATGTAAAACTTGTAGAACATAACAAAACAAAACTTTACTCTGTCGAACATTTTTGATAGAAGCCATTTGTTCCAAGATAACACTGGAAAAACGGTGATAAACTATTAATTGAGCTAAGAAGACCTCTTTTTAAAGTATAATATAAATAACCAGCGCGATAGTGCTAGCGCTGGAATGCTATCGCGACACCATGGTGAGCGCGAAGCGCGTGCAGTGACGGTCGAGCCATACATGAGAAAGGCAAAGCTTATATACAAGACCCAATAGCGTGTCAGCGCTGGAAATATATGCGCAAGCTATGAGGTTTTAGAGCGAAGCACTACTTTGATATTTTATTCTGAACATACTGTATATTACAAATGCGATCTCTTTTGTTGTACAACTTATTGTGATTTTTTTTATAATGCTTTTGGTAATTATCGTATGTTATTTATTTAATGACATCAAACGTGCATATCCCCTTTTTATAAAGTAATATATATATATATATATA
>UELV01089929.1:0-10620 GCA_900490015.1 Megastigmus stigmatizans
TATATATATATATATACAGTGCAGAGAATGAGGCGCATAAAGCGAAGACGCGAAAGGCCACAGATGCAGCAGCAGTAGCGTCAGCGGCGGAAAGCCTCTCCACCCCGCGTAAATTTGCTCGCGCCCTTAAATGCAATTTCATACGCCAGCCATTCGGTTGGATTATAAAACGTGGCGCGCTTCTCCTGCACCACCGCGATGAGTGCAGAGGAGCAGCTCTGCACACCAGCGTGTCGCTCCAGTTAACACGCTCGAGCACTTATCGGAAATTATCAACGGAACGTAACATCCATCGCGGCGAAGCTGCAGCGCATCGTTCTTCTCTGTATACATGTGCAGAAATATATGGGACGCCAAGTTGGATTCGTCATGCAGCTGCTGTTGCTCTCTGTGCTGCACTTACTGTATCTGTGTGTGTGTGTGTGTGTGTGTGTGTGAGTCGAGCATACGAGCATTGTGAACTTGGAGAACGTATGGGGTAAGATTGATCTCGAGAAACGCGTGTGTGTAGCGGTTCGCGGCCTCGAGATTTTGGCCCGAGATATGTAATGTAACTTTGCGAGTGTGCGTGCCATTCCGTGGGCTTTTCGGTGTGCTGTACACTGCAGACCGATGTGGAAAGTAATGGAGAACAGGTGCATGGAGATGGTCTGTTTTGTGTATGAAACGGAGTTTTGGTGGAACTAAACCGGATCGTATTACAAGGTTGGGAAAAAAAAATTTCGGAATTTATTTGTCATCTACCATTTTTGTTAATCATATAATAAAACAAATTAATTCGCCTGGAATGAGAGATTCTCATTGTAATTGAAGCACGGAGTTTAGCAATCTTGAAAAATGACCTATACGAGTCATCCAGCTTATATACGAGGATGAACAAAAAGAGAGTATACTCGAGAACATTTTAGTTTTTCTCTTTTGCCTGGAAGTTTGAGGCCTCGTAAATTTCGTTTATACGGCGCCCAGGGCTCCCCAGGGTTTCTCACCTGTTGGTTTCGTTCTCCGGGTGTTCGTTAATGTAATTAGCCGTGAGCGCGCGCGCGTGCGGCTCAGGTGCTACTGCCACCACCGCGCGCGAACCTCGCGATTTTTATTCCTCAAACTAGTCGTCGGCTAATTAAATTAACGGATTGCCGAGCTGTGCGCGCGAATAATTCATTTATATATGGCAGAGCTGCAGACTCGACAATCGCGGATTCGTTTTTCCGTGTCGGTTTCTATTCCATGGCTGCGATTTCACTATTTGCAAGAGGTTGGAGAAAAACTAAAAACTGGTCGTTTTGAAACTGATATATCAATCGATTGTAAACAAATATTTCTATTACAAATAAAATGTTATTAATTAGAAATGAGTGCGTAATATAAGACTATATAATCACAGACTAATATAATATTATCGCTGTTTGGAAGGTACTAAATTACATTCTTTGTTTAAGTAAATATTGGCAAACTATGTACAAAATAACGACTCCGCAAAGCAAAACCATCCAATGATATTAGACTTGAATGAAGGAACAGAAAGAGACCCAAATAACAGTAAAAAAGCTTAGCACCAGTAGTAAATTAACGAACGCGAGATTCATTTTTTTTTTCACTCTGCACGTCGAAAGAGTGCGCGCAGTAACGTTTTCCATCATCAGCGAACGAACGACTCGGCTGCAAATGAATTTTCTCGGTATTTACATCCGAGTGTGCATAACCTCATTTCTATCACTTAAGCGTTTTGCACGCTGGCTCGCGCGCGCGCGGTAATTTACTTTAATGAGAAGCCTGCAACGCTGTGGCCCTTCAGCAGCAGCTAATGAAAAAAATGTCGCCAACTCCTGAGCGAGCAAGAGAGAGAGAGAGAGAGAGAGAGACGAGAGTGCGAGTAAGGAACTCAAAGAGAGCCAGAGAGCCTCGGTGGAGTTCTTACGAAAAATAATTATCGCGCCTCGTTTCACGGACCATCGGGATCAGGCGAGCGGAAAGACGGCTACCAGCCATAAAATCTGCAATAAATCCTCCTGACGTCGACGTCTCTCGTTCGTTCGTTCGTTCGTTCGTTCGTTCGTTCGCTCACCGCGCTCTGCATTCTTATTCATTACGTCCGCGCGCACGCGTATTTCCTGTGTGCTGCAGTCCGAGCGCGCAGAGCCGCGCGGCAATGAACATTAGCGCGCGCGAGAGAGAGGGCCTGGCATTTTCAACTCTCTCTCTCTCTCTCTCTCTCGCGCTCGCTACACGGTTTTTAGTGCGCACCACGCTGCATTGGGAAAACCAATTTCGATTATTAATAGTGGCTTGTGAGCCGTGGCTTTAGCCTTGATCGTTATTGCTCTCGGCTTTATTTGTTGTCGTCGAGGCGCGCGCTTTTGTAACACAGAACGTCGTTTTCGCGAGCTTTTAATTGTTTCTCTCTCTTTCTCTCTCTTTCTCTCTCTCTCTATGCTTTTTTCTTTATCCTGCGGGGGAGCTTGTTTTAGAAGCGAAAGCCTAATAAAGTTGAAGAGCGTATTGATTTGGAGCGATGTTAATTAGTTTTCAAATTAGTTTTGAGTGGATGTTTAAATTTAGAATCGTATATACACGACGACGCCAAAGACTCTGTTACAATGGCTTTCTCAATTGTACTATATACCTTCACTTTAAAAATAGCCGCTATTTTGATTATTTCGTAGCTTTAGTCAAATTTAAGATTTGAAAATTTATTGATCAATTACGTTTTATATACACTTGACAAGCTTAACTTGTTTTGAAATTTTGTATACATACCATGAGAACATAGCCATCTGTACAATCAACAAATTAACAATGAACTTTGTCCCTCCCACAGTCTCATCCATCCTCTACAAAAGCCCATCACCAAGTTCAGGCAGTTCATTAACTAACTCCACCTGAACGTACGACTTTTCTAAGAACCAGTAGAAACAGCAACTTCCCCGTTTTCCACACCTCCAATGTGCATAACGAATTACACTTGCCGCAGTAAGTGAGAGAGAGAGAGAACACATCGAATCTTCTCTCGCTGCTCCCACTCATACAGCAGCCGCGCGCTACACACTTTCAAGAGTTTGCGGGAGACTTAAGGTTCAGCTTGTGCAAGCATTCGAGGTTATATATACCCACCTCTTTCGAGTACATACACATCCTCGTCGTCGTCGTCGTCGTCGTCGTCGTCGTCTTCGTCGTCGTCGGCAGGTAAACGTAGCTTCTGCTGCCGCTGCTGCGCTCGACTCTTCGCAGCCTGGCACAGGTGCGTTAATTGGAAAGTTAAATATCAGGAAGCACTACCGCTGCCGCTGCCGCTCTCGTGCATATGCGTGTGTGCGTGTACAGTGTGGGAAAACTCGGCGGCCGTCTTATGTATGAGCCAGAGAGACGAGGGGGACGGTTCTATACGTGAGTGTGTAATACGATGTTGCTGCACGCAGCGCGGGTGACGGGGAACTTCGAACGCTTTACGCATGTGTGACTTTTGACTTTTTGGCCGTGGAAAACGATGGATTTTCTGTAATTGTAGGTTGATTAACGGAATCCGGCGAGTTAGCGCGAGCGATGATGTAACCAGATTCCCCTCCCGAGGTGCGCGGTGGTGTTTACAGACTTTACGTACATATTTGTGACCTGGTTTTGTGAAAGCGCAGCGTAGAAGTATATTCATTGTTTAATGATTTTTTCCAACTTTTTTCCCGAATCTATTAATACCCGCGGTCGGAAAAAGAGTTACATCTTAGGTGTGAAGCGGTTGTGCAGCCGTTAGCATTTTTTTTCCTCGCCCGTTTTTCTTTCTATTCCCTCTCTCTAATTCTCGTGTTTCTCTTTCGTTAGACGCCGCGGCACGTGATGTTTTGAGTAAATATTTCTACCTTTTTTCGCTCTCTCCCTCTTCTCGCTTGACCGTGAAGCGGTTACGGACGGTGAGCACGGGTTAACCTGGATTCGTGTTGCCGGGAACAAAAAAAAAAGAGTCAAGCGAGCCAAGCGGCACTTGCGCTGCTGCTGTGTTTGATAATATGGGAAAAAAAGAACGTCCGACGGCTTTTGTTGTATCGCGATGTTCCACTTTTCTTCTTCTTTTTTTTCTCTGCCCCTACTATTTGTTGGAGAGACGATTTTCATCGCGAGTGTCTGAGAAGTTCTACAGTAGCAGTGTCATAACACATACCCAGAAACACACAGACACTATCTTAGCCCTTTTGCTGCATCTAATATTTCAGATTCGGAGAATCATATGGAGGAAATTTGCGCAGTTGGGCAAAGTGTGGCCGATAAATCTTGGGTAAGCGAAGGGATGTGATTTATGGAAATGTTTACTGGGGAGCTCCAAGCTCTATCTCTCGTGCTCTTTCTCCCTCTCTCTCTCTCTCTCACACACACTCTCACGCCCACCGTGCAAATGCCAAAAATTAATGAGGAAACTAGAATTTTATCTGGCGTGTCATCGACTAAAGCCATGAGCCTAAACTGCATTCGCAGGTTGGGATAATGTTTGCGAGTAAAGCAATCCATTATTTTTGTGAAAGTAAGTCATTATTCGCGATGTTTTGGTCTCGAAATGCATAAAGGTTATTAATAATTCATGGATGCAAATGGTATTGTATAATAGAAATGACTAGATCAGATTATATCATTCTCCAGTATAATATTTTTTAGAATTTTCGTTGCTTGTATAAAATAATATTGAATACCAAACCATGCATTTAGAATTCCAAAATCGATCGAACAATTTATAATTTAAATGTTCCATTTAAAACAATACGTACAATTACACAAAGCTCGTAATCACTGCATCGAACAAAAACTCATTATACGGATAATAAATTTATAATTCGCCTCATCTCATCTCGACAGTGCCACGCGAAAGAATTCCGAATCGATTGTATTTTTAGCTCGAGGGTAGAAAAGAAGCTCAATAAAAAAAGAAGAAAAAAATAAGGAAAGAAAAAGAAATAAAAAGGAAGAAAAAGAAGAGATTCCAAGGAAGAGAGGCGCGAGCCTTAAATTGAAAAAAAAGTAAAGAAAGGGACACAAATATGTACAGAGAAGATGGGCCGTTGTATAGCCGTAGGAAGGAGAGAAAGACGGAGAGAATATTTGCCGAAGCGATAGCGAAGAAACTTCGCCTCGTGGAGTGAGCTTAAGTGAGAGGGAGAGAGAGAAAGAGAGAAAAGCGAACTATCGATTCTCGTCATGCCTCGCGACGTATCTCGTCGCTTCGGAAGAGAGAGAGAGAGAGAGAGAGAGAGGAATGGAATCGAATGGAGCTTGGAGGAAAAGTTCTTCCTCTCCGCGACGGCGGTGCTTCCTTAAGTGAGGGGGCTAACTTTCTCCGGGGCGAATTCGAGGGAAGAAGAGAATGAGAGAAAGAGAAAGAGGGAGCGCGAGAGGGAGTACGCATGAGCTGAGAGACATCGCATCGCGAAGGCACCAGACGTCTGCTTCGATTCCCCATGTTGTAAACAAAAAGGGGGTGAGTTGTAAAAAAGGAGAAAGAGACGCAGTCGTGGCTCATTTTGTTGAATGTCGCCTGAGCCGTTGGTCCTCCATTACGCGTTACGTACGATAAGGAATTAAATGATTTTATTTGTATTGCTGACCTTTTATGCGATAGCGATCGAAAGAACCTATTGTATCTAATTATCGGATCGTTAAAATACGAACAGTGGATATTATATTTATTATTTAATTATTAGTTATTTTCATAATAATTGAAATTTTATTACCATAATTAATGCTAAATTCTTGTTTTTTGTTTCAGGTGAGTTCAATTCAAAGACACTATTTCATGTTTCCGGTCACTCGCTGAAAGTAAGTACTCAATAATAGTTATTTAATCGGTCACCTTTAGACATTGAAACTTGGATTTAAAACTGAAACGTTACACAACGCAGCTAGAAAATTCAAGGTGCACTGAATTCGCACCGTTAAAGCCATTCCGATCGTAAAGTTCACAGCACAATTTCCAAATGCTAATAAAATTTGCGAATCGTAAACATTGGAACAGAGCAGAGATTCTACATTATTATCCCCTTGTAGGAAATCACAAAAGGCATGGCGTAGCCTACTAATAGCACTAATGGTAAACTAATGTGCATCCATTAGTATCACATTATATACTTTTCCATTATTCACTCCCTCATCAATTTTTTTCCTTCTAACTTTTATCGGCTTCATGATTCAACAACCTAAAATGGATATTCTATACGCAGTCGAATAGGAAATGCGCACGGGAACTTATGCTCGCATAAAAAATTTATTATCCGCGTGATTAGAGTTTTTGCCGAGTCAAATTGCTTTTGTAATTATTTGTATTTAGAATTGTTTTATGCTCTATTTTATGCGTCTTGCTGCTGTTTTTTCATGCAACTGCATTCCTGCTGTATACATAATAATGCCATTACCATTGATGTGATTTATTAAAGTTACTATTTGCTTATTGCTCCATTTATAAAGTCAAGCATAACCATAAGTACTTAATCATACAATAAATTTTTTACTCAAATGACCCAATAATAAATAAAAGGAAGAAAATAGCCAAGAATCGAAGAAAACTAAAAAATTGTTATCAAAACGGTTATAAAAAAGATAAATTTTTTCCAGTATTACGAACATAAAAAAGTATCTCGATGTCAGATGAAATAGAAATTCCAGTAAATCTACCTTCAATAACGGGAACTCTTTCTTTCCGAAGTAATATTTTCTCCCCCACGCATAATGAAGTAAAAACTGCCAGCCAGGCAGTGGCTCAATACTATGTATGCAGCAAAGGTGAAAAATAACGCGCACGTCATCCTCCCGCTCACATAAAACCTGCTCATCCAGCAAAACGTTTTCCACCTCTCTCCCACCCTCTCTCTATCTATATATATCCTGCACACATATATAAATTCCTACTGGCTGTTTGCCCCGTCGTCTTCGTCGTCCCAAGGTGGATTAGAAGGAACTAATACAAGATTTCCCGGGTATCAGCATATAAGCTCGAGTGCCTGGCACTAAAGGGATTTCGATAATAAATATTGATAGGTCACCCAGGAGCAACACAGCGACAGCAGCAGCGGCAGCAGTAGCGCCGCTATAGCGCGTGCAGCTCCTCCGCGTTCACCTTGAGCTCTAAGTAACCCATGCTATATACATGTAAACCAGATGGGAGAGGGAGAGCGAGAAAACGGGGAAAAGGGATGGAGATACACGAGATGGAAACTCTAAGTCTCTCTATAGGCTCTAAACTTGCCTTCGGGGAACTCCTTCCTCTCGCCTAGGCACCACCTTTTTTCCACCGTAAAGATTCTATGAAAAAATTTTTTTACTCTCTCTCTCTCTCTCTCTCTCTCTCTCTTGCGTCGCCCTGAATATCGTTCCAGAGAATTACGCCCATAAGGGAAGAGAGAGCGCATCTCTCGAATTCACCTCTGTGTATATATATGTGCGGTGTATGCGTGTAACTACGTACTTTTGCCGAGGGTAATATCCAATGCGTGTGGGTGTTTGTATGTTTGCATCGCGTGGGACACACCGATGGGGGATGAGCTATGGCTTTGCCCAAGCTGCGTGTATATACATTATAGGTTGACTCGGGAGGCGCCTTTTTGCGCGGGGTTAGGTGTAGAAGTTCGGAGGAAATATGGTGCATTTATATGGACGCAGAGAGATGAAAGTGAGCGTTCTGCTCTGGTAGTGGTTATAAGTCTCCTCTTTAAAAAGTTTTGCGATTCGGCTCTCCAGCTAAGCGGAGTAAATATTCCATTAATGGTTCTCCATCTTTTTTTTTTAATGTATATACATATATGTGCACAGTCGAGAGTTTTTCAGCGTTATTAATGCGTCAGCCATAAGAAGCCGGGACTTTATGTGCGTAATCGCTTTTGCTATGGAATCAAAAAGTTTGTGGTAATAAAGATGTACGATGCTGAATGGGAAATGGGATAATAATGTAACGGAATTGTCAACAGTATTCGCTGGACACATCTTAACTGTGTTATGGACCATTTCATTGTTGAATTAAAATCCATCGCTTAATCGCGTATTTTCATTTTTAATTTTAAATTGAATACCAAGAATTATACTCTTTGGTTGATGAATCATTTGCTTTTTCAAATCTTTATACCTATGTTGTGAAAGGAACAAGACGAACATTGACAATGTATCGAAATATTATCACAAGTAAATGTAAGTCGTATTCATTTATTTGCACTGTCAGTTGTACTGAAAAATTGGTTGAAACAAATAGGTTATCCACGCAATAATAAAAAGCTGTCACGGTTTTATTACCATTCAATGTTGTTATGCAATACGCATTTACAACAGGTTTAGGTATATAAAATATTATATGGACGATAAACCTGATTTTACACTTTAGAATACGCAGAAGTTTATTAGAATTCCAAAAAATGTATCAAAAAATAGTATGAATTATGAACAAACAAATTAATCTGAATGTTACGATAGCGATGAATCATGAACAAGCGCATTGAATTTTCATCAGAATATAACAACACGAAAGTCCCAATAATAATCCCGAAAATAATCACCCACTTAAAAGCGAGCTCCCAAGGCTCTTATATAGGCGACAGCCAAAATATCGCAGACGACAGCTTCGTTTTTTTTTCCCTAGACTTTTTCTCGCATCAAGCATCGTGCGCCACCTTATCATGCTTTGCCTACATCTCTACGAGATTCTACTTTCCTTATCTCCTGACGTCGTCGTCGTCGTCGTCGTCGTAGGTCGTCAGTGGCGGCGGCAGCGGCGGCGTCATCCCTCTTCCTCCTTTATCCCACTTCCTTCGCCACCTTCTGCCTCCACGGTATCATAATACGGCATTCTAGGGTCGAACTCCGGCCCACCTAATGGAGTTTGCATGTAAGAGGTAGAAGAGGATTCAAGGATAGAAAAGGTGGTGGTGGTGGCTGCTGCTGCTGCTGCTGTTGCTGCTGCTGCTGGTGTTGCCTTCGATGCGCCGGCGTCGTCGGGTGAATGGCTGCGTGCGACTTATACATACAGGTGCGCTGCTTGTGTCTCTGTGTATGAGAGACGACGAAGAATTTCCAGTGGTAGAAACAATGTAGGAATGTCGAAGCGTCTAAGTAAGGTGACGGTGCATGTATGGGTGTGGACAGATCGGTGAAGGTTGCGCGCGCGCGGTTTATATCGAACGTGTTGACGCGAGACAATACGATTGAAAAGTTATAATTTCACCACTGCTATATCGCTGTGTGCAGCTCTTTTTGCTTGTCATTCAGATTCATACGTTATTTAAATTCCAGCTATAATATTTCCAAACTCTAAACTATTATATACAGTGCGCATTATGTACATTTTGCTGTAGATATCTGCTACGGCAATAATCTACGGGATACATATTTTATGATACGGGTTACCATTTCTGGAGACGCAAGTTTTTCTCACACAACAAAGCTGAAAAAAAGTTTAGTACATTAAGAGTTTCCGAATAGTTTTTATGGAGGGTCATATTGCATCAGAGCGACTCTATTACGTCGTTATATATTTTTCTCCGAACAGACATCATCTCCGTCGAATCCTTATATTTTGTAAATTTCATTGGCCATTAAACATTTCCTTTGCGCGCGCACTCATACACCAAATTCTATAAGCATGTAATCTATGATTTTTTTTCCCTCAAGTTCAGCCTTGTCAGACGTACGAGATGAGAATAAAAAGAGAGAGAGAGAAGGTGGAGGGAGAGAAGACGGGACGCCGAAGAAAAAAGAGCGTGCGTACGCGGAGGGACGAAGAATGCGGAAGAGAGAGACAGAGAGAGAGAGAGAGAGAGAGAGAGAGAGAGAAGGAGAGAGGGTGAGCCAGAGGGATGCAGGAGAGAGAATTCTTCTAGAGCTTTTCTCTATTCTCTCGAGAATGATAAATCATTGCGCGCCGCTCGGTAAAAAAGCAAGCGTCGGAGAAGGGCGGGAGGGCTACAGGTACCCGCGCGTCCGGATACTCGTTAATCCTCGGCACCTTTCGTATTTTCTCTTTCTTTCTCTCTTTCTGTCTCTTTCTCTCTCCCTATATCTCCCCCACTCTTTCTTTCCTCCGTTATCACTCCTTCCTGCTATGGTTTTCTGCTTTTTCTTGTGCGTCCGACCTCCTCCCACCCAATCTGCTTTGTCATATCACTTTTGTGTTTTTCTGCGTGTTTACTTTCCTGGTGCGGTATCTGGGATACTGCGGTCATCCATATTCTTAAATCAGGATTTAGCTAAGAAAATAGAAGTTATGTTCTAGTCGCCAAACATACAATAGTAATATTGTCAAAATAGATGTTCAATGTTTTACGAGAAAAGTTATTCTACTGTTGATTCCAGTAAATAGTTTTATTGACAAAGTTCATTAATTCGTGTATCAGTAGCTCTTAGTAATTTTCTATTATAAATGTTATTTTCTTTAATGCTTGATCATTCAATGAGATTATCCTTATTATACAACTCCTTGTTGTCCGTTAATTCTAGACTATTATTTCAACGCGTTATACCTTTTAATCCGCACGATTCCAATGAATTAATCCCAACACTCGTCTACCGCTCTCTCCTTTCATATCTTCGAGAGTCTCTTCTCTCTACTCAACCACTACCATGCTGAAACACATACACACACGCATAAACACACACACACACACACACACA
>UELV01089938.1:0-14258 GCA_900490015.1 Megastigmus stigmatizans
TGTGTGTGTGTGTGTGTGTGTGTGTAGATGTGCGCATGGAGAGCACGCGGAACGAACGCGTATACCGCGCGTTGCGCCACTACAATTACCGGCAAGAGTTTCTAGCCTCCAGGGCTGGATGGGCCACTCGAGGCGACACTCGGGCTGACCCGACGACAATGTCACACGGTGCGCGGGTGCAAACTGCGACACCGAGCCACGAACAACGGAAAACAACAGCCTCAACTCCCCACATGCACATACTCGCACTCACACACACGCCGCCCGTATACGGGCATAGCGGTGTGGATACGTGGGAGAGCTGGATTGTAGCAGTGGCAGGCGCATCTTGTTAGCGGGAACGGAAGTGATGTCAGAGGGAGAAAGAGAACGTTGGAGAAGGATCTCCCCCGCGCGTATTTCTGCAGCGTCTTATTTAATTAGGCGCCTCTTCGAACGACATTGTTAGTCTACGTCACGCGGAGATAGCGCGCGCGGGAGAGAGAGAGCGAGAGAGAGAAAGAGAGGGAGAAAGAGGTGACCCTCTATATCTCACTATATCTCTTTCGCTCCTCGTTATCCTTTAGCGAGACGAAATAACTGCATTCTAGACTCTACCGTACGTGTTCAAGTTGGCTCGTGGCCAATGGAATCGCTGCCACTGTTGCTTGTAGACTGCGATGAAGGTATCTCTCTTCGCGACGAGGCTTTGACGATTCGCGACTGACGGCTTTCGTTTTTTTTTCTTTCTGCAGTTTGTTTTTTCTTCGCTGTCGTGTCATATGTAGCAGCAGTACGCATTGAGGCTCGTTTTAAACTTTGATTTATCGCATATGAAGTCTTCTATAGAAAGATATTATTTTTTAAGTACAATATATATATATATATTGTTAATCTCAAAAATAACAGATAATGCGAAATATATGAAATTCATAAATGATTATTATGTTTTGACTGACAAAGCTTTCTTACAAACAGTATTTATGATTTTTTACGGTTTATAAGTGGAATAAATAAATACTATAACTTTACATTTGGTGCTATGATTCTATTCGTATGTTTTTTCAACCTAACATATAAGTAGTATAATATTTTGAATTTCGAGAACGAAAACGCGTAATAAACATACACAATGCGTGTAAAAACAGTAAAAGTACAGCAGACACACTTTCCAAGTCCTTCTTCTCCTCCTCATACTCCCCAACGCCACTCCGAATCGCGCAAAACATTAAAATGCACAGATCCTGGTTCGCGATTGAAACAAAAGAGCACACTGTGCTTCTGACCCGTTAGCTTTAATAAAAGCAGCTCACAATATACACAGGTTTCTATCTGATGTTCGTTATAAAGTACGAAAGTAACAAGAAAAAAAAAGAAGAAGTTTGAGGAGGGGTCAGAGCGAGAGAAAAAGAGAGCAAGAGCGAGAGAGAGAGAAGCCGCGGACTTAAGTTAAAGCGAGTAAAACGAGAGAAAGAGGAGCAAAAGGGACAGCAGTAAGAAAGAGAGCAAAAAATGAGGAGAGGGGGACCTCGGTAGAGGAAGAAACGTCTCTAGCAAAGAGAACAAGCCAAAGAAATATACGATATAAGCGGGCGAGAAACTCGAGTCTCGAGCAAAAAGCAGCTCAGCGGCAGCGGCAGCGGCAGCGAGCGCGCGGCGCACCCGTGGAGGGAGGAACAAGTGGTAAATGAAACGAGCCGGGAAAACCGAAAGAACGCCCATATACATGTAGCGAGCTCAATGTGTGCACTCGTTGGAGGCGATTACAAGTCCCCCGAGGCACACATACACACGCATACACGCACACACAGTCATACAGAGGCTACCACTACGGTAGTGTGTCCGTACCGCGTCGTGTATGTGCCACCCCCTTACGCAACGAGCAACGAGTCCTGCTGGGAATGCCTTTAAACTAGATTAAGCGACACTGGCCAGTGCAATTTGCCCACGCTACAAGAGCCGCCTGCCCGCGCTCCCACACACACGCGTGCGCGTACACTCGTTACGAACAAGTTGGCGAGGGCGTAGTCTAACCAGAACTTCACACCCGTAGTTAGGCGTTCGCATGGCACAAGCGTCCTGTCAATATTGCCCCCGACCACCGCTACTTATACTACTGCTACTCCACCTACCGCCCCCGATTTATAATGAATATTTTACGAGACGAGATTAAAGCGACGGAGCATTCGACGCTGTGCGTACAGCTGGCCGTGTACAAAAAAGCTGCTGGCTATAGTGCAAAAAGTGCACACGTGCAAGAGAGCTTTTATATTTGCGAAATTGGGGATGGACCCGTGCGGTGTTGCTGCATTTTCAATGCGCACTGTAAATAGTTTAGAGGTCCCGCTGCACTTGCTGATCGGTTAAATGGAGGATTTCGGGTGAAGGAGAGGGCGAGGCTATTCGATCCGATACCCAGATTTTTCATTCCCTTAACGCCAATGTACTCTCTCTCGCTCTCTCATTTTCTCTTTTGCCGAGCACTACATGCATTTATATTTTAAGCTTCGCGCCACGCTTGACGTCATTCCTACTGTCGATAATGAAGCTCATGAATTGGTTTCTTTTAATTGAATTGTGTGAAGAAGAAGAACGGCTGAGTTGAAGAAACGATTTTTTAATTCGGAACGCATATGACGTTTCACGCATCAGGGTTACATTTGCATTTTAAGCAGTTGCGACAATTCACGCGTGGCCGGTCAGCGAATCAGTTTTAATAAAGTTTCGTCGTTGCCAGAAGAGTGAGAGGGAGAGAGAAAGAGTCTCGCGATAGTGCACATTGTAGTTTTGACTAAATTGGCCGAGCCAGTGCGCAGTTTCATGCATTTTGAATGAGGTTGTAAATATTTGCTCTCTCCCCCCCTCTCCCCCCCCCTCTCTCACAGTCTCCGTGTTCCACACGGCTTTATTTTCGTCGTGCCGAGATTTTACGCCGCGATATTTGAATATGTTTTGGCCGCGCTTAATGTCTTTGTATTTAATTACGGCATTGCGTGCACACAGTGCCAGCAGGGATAGAAAGATCGGTGTTACACTGTTATTCTGTGCATTATGCATTAAATTGTATGGGCGTCGCGCGCAGCGTATATATATATGCGGGAGCGAGCGAGAGCAAAGTTGAACGTGATACGAGATACGCAACGGAGCGACGCGCACGCATTATCCTATATGTACTTTCGTAAACTAGTGCGTGTCCCGTCCCTCGAATGAAAAGTGAGCAAAGAGTGTAATTTGAGTTTGAATTAAAAATGCGGTGCTTTAGAGACAAATTTACTGTTTCATTTAATAGAATGATATGGATTTAATGAATAAAATATATCAACTTTTTCTAAATGAAATAAAACGGACTGCTGTAACAAATATTTTTAATGTATATTTTTCATACATCTACTGAAATACTTGTATGTGTAATAAATTTGAATTGGATTCTATTAATGAGTAAAAGAGTATCTGCATGTGTCAGACCGCAGCTGGAGTGTTCTACTTGATGCATGCGAATACATAATAATAAGTTTTTCTGCAATACTCCACTATTTTATTACGTTACAAATATCGCATATCATACTTTTAGTCCGCAATAATATTTTTATCAATATGTACCATGGATTTGACGTTATCATATAGCAAAATTTCTCACACGACATATTGGATCTCCTTTTGCTTTCTCTTTGAAAACCCAGCATATAATTTTCAAACATCAATCTGGAAAAACCTGAGAATCCGCACTCCTTCTCTGCACGGCTCGGCTATAATCCAAGCCGAAGCGCTCTTCTCTTGCTCCTTATCCACCTATATGCTCATCCTCTCTCTCTCTCTCTCTCTCTCTCTCTCTCTCTCTCTCTCTCTCTCGATCCATCCCACTCACTTTCTTACTGATTTACACTGCAGAGACGATATGCAGCAGCAGCAGCAGTAGCAAGGAAAGGCTCGAAGCTCAGCGAGCGTGCGGGCGCATATCATTCATTAGGATCGCACACACGTACGCGCTCATACACAGTGGTGCGCGGAAGAAGTAGCGAGGGTAGGAGGGTATAGAAGGAGTAAAGAGGCATACAGAGAGGGGGAATTGGGGTGGTTGCGGCGCGGTGTATGACGCATATGAGCGACCGGAAGCCAGGGTGGCACTTGACACGTCACTGTAACGAAGTAGTGACGTGCATGCTACGGCACTTAATTAATTCTGATTAACCCGTAATCACGTAGTCGTTTCGCGGGGCAGGTGCTCGTGCTGCTGCTGCTGCTGCTGCTGCAGGCCTTGTATCTAATTTGTGTCGTCGGCTATTAATTCCCTTACCTGTAAACCCGTCGCTTGCGCTCTGCGCAGCTCCTCCATGGCTTTCTCCAAGTATTTCACCTTTCGCCTGCCGAAAGAGAGAGAGAGAGAGAGAGAAAAGGTTTTTTTTTATTTTCCCACCACGCGACGGAACAACTGGAGCGTATCGGATTATACCAGCTGTACAGGTGTGAATTTCTTTTATCGTTCACGGATATTTATATACCGGGCTTTTAATTATAGAATATTACTTCATTAGGAGAGATAGCAAGTGGATCCGAGGTCAGTGCGCTTTCTTCGGTCGTTAATTTTTCAGCTACTGATTGAACTGCAAAGTTTTCGGGCAAAGAAAGTAGATTTATCTTTCTGTAACGTCGTTGCATCCGATCGAGCACCACGAAAATGTTCAGGCTACTATATATCGACGCGAAATGAGTAACGATATAGTTAATGAAAATGACAGATCGTTCGGGCTATTAATCTCATTGCAGCGTTATCGCTTAATCTTTAGTAACGAAACTAATATGTTTGTGACACTTTAATAGTCAAACTTCCAGTGGGGCGCGCAGAATGAAAATGCTCTATTAAAACTTTGCCTTGGGCCGCCCGCGAGCTTTCGGCCTCTGGCGCAAGCACGTAATAGTATATATAAAGATTTTGCTGATGCCGCGCCACTGCAGCCGCCGCGAAGCCACTGCAACAGAGACAAGCAAAGAGAAGAAAAAAAAACGAAACAACTCTCTACCTCCCCCCTCCTGTACTTTTTGAACAGAAAATTCGTTTTTTTCCTCTTTTTATACGAGAGAGTAGGTAGGAGAGCCCCGCGCGCGCAGTATAATGCGCCCGCTACTTCTGTTTTCCTTCTCCTTGACTATTATTAAACTCCTTTTGCATATTTTGACGATGATACGATATTACACGCGGCCCGAGGAGAGATACTTTATTAAAAAATCCCTCGCGCTGCAACACACACACACACACACACACACACGCGCGCGTTGCTCAAAGTTGAAATAAATAGCTTATGTAAGAAAAAATTTAATTAAAATACAAAGCCGAATTCTTCGGTACGGGAGGGTAGGGGTAGCTTGCAGACTCTGCGGGAAGTCTATTACAAGATAGCCTCTCGGCAAGGCTAATCTGCCGCGTCAGCATACACGTACGAGTAGGCGAGTCTCAACTTTCTCTCTCTCTCTCTCTCTCTCTATCTCTATCTCTCCCTCTGTGTGCGAGGCTTATCTCGAATTTATAAGTGGCTCCGCCCACCTTTGCCGAAGCGCACTCGGAGACTTGAACTTTACCACAACAACTATGCATGCGCGAATGGAAAGGAAATGGGGGGGAAGAGGCGGAGGGTAAGAGCTCGGGTGATGATGTGCTTGGGTGAGCGAGTGGCAATGTTAATTTGATGCGCACTGATGCGCGAATGCTGCGATAACCCGCGAGAAAGAGAGTCGAATGACAAGTCAGAGACGCTGCCGCCGCCGCTGTTGCTACTACTTCTGCTACTTCTGCTGTTTGTCTTTGTGTGTGCCGAGGTTTAATTAATGAATGCCAGTTGAGGAAGTTTGGGCATGACGGATACGCTCAAAGACGGTGAAGAGATGAAGAAACAAAACTAGAGGAGGAGCGAGAACGCTGTAGGCATAATATAAACTTTTCTAAGGTTCTGCGCAAAGGTTAAAGATCTTGAAACTTTGTTATCCTTCGATACATGCCCAGCGAGTCGCGAAATTTCTCGACTGATTGAACTATTCTTCTAGATAGACGTTTACTTTTACATGCCGCAGAGGAATGTCGAATTTTTGCCTTTCAGACCGACCATCTTAAATTTAATTTGGATTTTTATGTAACAGAGGACAGTTTGGAAGACTTCCAGAAATGTCTTATTAAATGCACGGGGAAAAATGCGAATGTATTGTAACATTTTGCCACAAAGTTGAAATACTTTCGAAATTTTTGCGAAGATATGAGAGTACTACTTTAGCGGAGGAGTGCAAAAAGTGCTGCATATACACGCGAAAACTAAATTTTTTATGCGTCGATTCGCTATTTCTGCTCCACGGGATATAAAATAATCGGAATGAGCGTGCGATGTCGAAATCTGTGACCTGTGAATAACCGATAAAAACATCGGAAAACGCTGCTGTGGCGCTTATTAAATAATGAATTCCATTTTCGAAACATCTTGGTTAACCGATATTCACGGCTAAATAAATCAAAATAGCTCAGATCATAGGAAAGTTTTGTCGCGTTACTCGAATCGAAATTCGCAAATGAAGCAGGCGGGTAATATAATCGATTTCAAAAACGTACATCGTCCCCTTTATCATTGAAAACCTAAAAAGCAAATGGAGAGAAGGACCGAGGCGCTAGTTCTTTTTGCATTAGTCGCGAGCTGTGCAGTGCAAATGAAGTCGAAGCGCGCAGAGGGGTGGAGGTGGACACGGGGCGCGCGCGCGAGGCGATAGAATTCAATAAAATATGAAAATTGGACGATGTTCGATGACTTGGCGGTCGAAGCGAAAGGCCGAAACGCTCTGCCGCAGTATATTGGAAAGAGCGAACGGGGGGAGAGCGGAGAGAGGGATGGGCAAAAACAGCCGGGATATGTTCCGTTTCGTTGGAGAACTGATGCCAGTCAGCCAGTCAAAGGTCCCGATGGGCTACCGAGGCTCATTCGATCCTCTCCCTTTTCGCTCTTCTCTCTTCTCTGTCGCCCTCTCTCTCTCTCTCTCTCTCTCTCTCTCTCTCCCTCCCTCTGAACTACGGAGCGGTTGTTACCGGAATTAGTTCGGCTTGTACCATCGATATAAATTGCTGGTAACGAGACTACACGTGGGCCGCGCGCGTTTACCGAGGCGAACTACTACTGTTACTGCATCTCACTCCACCGCTGTGTGCTCTGGCGTTGCAGGTGACTGTGAATTGCGCGCATCTCGCGTTTCGTACTTTTTCATGTTTTTACTTCGGCGTCATCGTTTTTTTCTCTACGCTCTCTCTATCTCTTTCTTTCCCGTATTTATTTCGTTAGCAGAGCACCTTTTTACGGAACTTTTTTTTTCCTGTTCAAGCTCGATCTCTTTTATGCGTGCGCTTCGCTAAAGATCTCGGAGCTGAGAGAAAAAAATACTTACTTTTACGATTTGACCTGGATTAAAGTAATTTCTCCCTCTTCTTTATTACGCATGTTTTTTCCCTATTTTTCTTATTAAAGTTTTAAATGCTTGAATAAAATTTAAGATTCATTCGCTTATGTGAGCGAGGCTTGTGCTGGGCACGAATAAAACTCACGTTTAAAAGTAGACGTCTTAATTCAAAACATGCATACTGTAGGTGTTGATTTTCCCAAAAAATCTTTCTTATATTTTTATACAGTAAGAGCTATTTTATCGTCACATTTTAAAGAATTTGAAATTCTAATAAAAGCTTACTGATCGAATTCGCACAACTTTTACCGCGCGTACATTCTTTTGCGGTCAATAAAAACGATTCAATTTCAAAACAACCGACAAAGTCAGCGGGTATAAAAAAGGGCGGCACATTCTTCACAGTGCAGATCAAAGCTTTTTCCCCAAAATAATAAGTTTCCCTAAGAAATAATAATCTTTTCCAGCATTCTGCACATGGGTAGAGCAATGAATTGCTTTGAAGTTCTGAAACGGATTGGTTAACAATAATCCGATATAACGATCTGAAAATAAAAATAAGAGCAGAGTAGTTGGCAATCTTCGTCAAGCGTAGGGGATATTACTACCTTCGTTAAAGAATAGGCATTAGAAATTTTTCGATTCTGGGCCATAAAAACCGTGTACAAGATGAGCATACCACACTGATTATATTTTTCTCCATACCATTTTGCGGGACAAACGCTTTCTCTCCCACTCTTCCTCCTCTTGGATGCGAAAAAAGATATTAATTACGAATTCCAAAAGAGCCGAGGTCGCACGTGCAACTTTTCCTTTGACTTTGATCTGCAGGATCACCCGAACCCTCTCCCCCCTTTCTCTCTCTCTCTTGCACCCGTTTTCTTCCTCTCTCTCTCTCTTTCCGCTTTCGCTCTTTTTAACCCCAAACTCGCTTCCACCTTCAGAGTCGCGGCTCTTGACGAAGCTTTTTTGCTCTCTCTGCCTTTATCGCTATCGCAGAGGCCGCGTTAGTTCGTCCGCTACTGGAATCCTTTGGGACCAGGCTCGCGATAATGAAAAATATATTAGCAATCTTCACAAGTGGGATTTTCAATTGTGAAGCCTCACCTTCTTTACGTCTCTCCATTCTCCCTCTTTTTAGTCTTCTGTCTTAGTCTTTGCAATAACCTTTCATTATAAACATTCTTCGTCAATGCGTGTTTGGCTTACTCGTCAACTTTGAATAATATTGCGCTTTAGAAATTATAAAATTTATCTTCTGGTAATAAAATGTGTCATGTTTAAAGCCAAAAAGATATTTAAAATTGCGTTAGATATTGAAATTTAATTAAGCAATGGATTTTTCGTGCAAGTTGTAAGTTTTTCATACGCAATAGAAATTGACGCGAAACCGATATTTTTTCTAAACTTCCTTCACTCATGCCACAACTAAGAATAAAATATTATTCACACAAATAATAAATATTTATTTTCCACCCAAAACAATGATAAAAAATTCGTAATAAGCAACTGCTGGTATAAAAACAACTAATAATATAAGGTTAATCGGGCTGCTTTTAGCGAGAATCGAGTAAACAAAGTTATGCAAAGAGCGCGAAAAGTTGTCAGTGCACGGGCTATAGAGAAAGAGAAAGAGCGAGTGAGAGAGAGTGAGAGAGAGGGATGAGCGGGGAGGTAGAGAAAGACCAGAGCCCAGCTCCGCTCGTTAGAGATAACCAAAGTGACGCGTACGCACGCTCTGCCGCGGCACGTTCGCAAAATGCTAAATATTAATTAAAGCGATTGCGCGCGCGATCGTATATGGCCTAGGCGCAGCGGCGGCAGTGGCGCCACGGATTATTAATCGGCGCTCTGTAAAAGGAGGAGGAGAGGCGGGAGCAGCAGCTTCCGAAGCAGAAAATCACGAAACGAGCCCTGGCCGCGATATAATAATAATTGCGGCCGTACGCCGAGGCTCACAATAGCCGCACCAATGGAAATTTTTGGCTGAACGACTGCGAGCCGCACCAAAAGCAGACCGACCATCCATACATATAGCTATATATATTCAGAGCTATATGTGGGAGCGTATATTTTTTTTTGTTCGCGACGAATAAAAGCCGAGGCGAACTAAAAATTTCGCCGGCCCGAAAATGCATATCGCCGGAAATTGCGATTGACGTGAGTTGCGCGACGTGCAGTTTTAATTGTCTATGCTTGTTCCGATTATCGCGTATAGACCGTTGGGCGATATGCGAGTGTGTGAAGTCTACTCGTATGTATAGTATATTTTTATGATCGACAATAGTTTTTAATTAAAGAACAATTATGGGATGGAATGGGAGTCGCGTCTGATGCTGCGCGAGAGCGATGGTGCTGATTGATAAAATCGTCGTTGTCCGAAATGTTTATATCGTATTGATAATGTGCAAGTTTAATCAAAATCTATATTTCCACCTTTTTTCATTCCGGTCATGAATTCGTGCACGTATTTCTATTTTTCATTCTCTACTTAATTGTGCATTTTAAACGGAATACACAATTCAAATGCACTTGATTCAGTTTGTTTTTGTGTTTTTATTCGTACTAAAATTTTTCAATATTTTATATAAATGTTGAATTCAAATATTTTGTTTCAATCAAAATAGTTAAATAAAGTATTGGATAAGTGCACTAAAAATATGTTAGCATATGAACTTCGCTGTACAAAACTGATTTTATTTAAAGTACTTAGTTCTTCGTAGTTCTTGGCAAATATAAAAGTTAAAAGCGCAAAATATTATTTCGTATACTCGAATTGATGATAAGTCACCTAATAATACCCTTCGAATAAAGTAATTGTTAATTCGATAAAAAACTAAAGTAATACTTTAAGTAGTAACAGACTCTTGTCAAGGCACGTATTAATTGGTATAAATATAAAGTTCTAACCTTAAATTCCGTTAAACATTCACGTCCTCAGTCGTAAATGGCGCAGACTTAAATAAACGTAAATAATGTGTATACAGATTTAATGTAAAATAAATAAATGAAACTCAAATAGGGAATAAATAAAAAGTACGCTGCTGCAACTACGATAGGTATATCCTATACGCTCACGTACGGCTCGTAACGAAAGCCCACGAAGCCAAAGTTCAACACATCCGCCAAAACTTAGCCTTCGCCACCGCCTCGTGTACAGTTAGCGCCAACAAAACTGAGTTCTGGCTTGCTTTTAGCAGTAGGAAATTAGCGATTATCGGTCATTGAACGCGAAACCGCGCCGCAGCGCAGGCCTCGAGTTGGCCTCACTCCCTCTCTGTCTCTCTCAGCATCGCTGACGTCGAACGTCGTCGTCAGCTCTTTCACGGGTTTGATTCGTGGCCACCCACCGGAGCGCTTCCGGTCCTCCAGATTCGATCCTTGAAACTTGCCTCTCTCTCTCTCTCTGTCTCTCCACCCTCTTACAACCTCGCGCAACCCTATATAAGTATACGGCAAACTTCACGGGCGAACTTCCAGACGCCGCTGCTGCTGCTACTCTTGCTGCAGCTCGTACGATTAATAGTTGGCGTGCGCTTTCAGAGAGAAAGAGAGGGAGAGAGAGAAGAGCTCAAGTTCGCTGTATATTTGCGGGTGTTTCTGGGCGCGCGCACGCACACACATACACATATACACACACACGCACGTCCACAGAGAGAAGACTGACGTTCACGGCCAGAGAGTTTACATCAAAGCGTTCCGTAGTCCGTGAAGGGAATAGAGGGCATACACACATAAGGGCATAACGCACGAGATGAGCCCAGGAGAGAGAGAGAGAGAGAGAGAGAGAGTGAATGTGAATGTGTGGATCTGTGTGTGTGTGTGTGTGTGTGTGTGTGTGTGTGTGTGTGTGTGCGGTGTGCGACTCCGGGACGTTATAACACTGCCGGTAATTAAACGATTAATCATCCAACGAATGACACATACCTATAACCGGTCGCGTTCGCGCTTCGGAATTGGCGCCTCCTACCACATCCCCTATCATGGGTGAAAGCCTCTCTCTCTCACTTTGCCGTCGATACTGCACACCGTTAACCCTATATGTATATATACATATATATCTCTGTCTCCCTTTCACGAGCAATTGGTCGAACGAGGATAGGGTTAGGGGTAACATCTGGATGTCTCCGGCTGGGCCAACTCAGTCAAAGTGTAGTAGTTGCGTGTATATGACCGTCTGTGTGGCTATGCTGGTGTAGAGGTGGGAAGCTGTACAGAGAGTGGCAATGCCGTGTGTTCTAGATCCATGATCAATTCGCGCTTGTCGCGCGCTTACAATCATGAGCCGTAGAGAGCGTCAGCGGGAGCTCCACTGAGATATTTAGGGGCTTTCCGTACATCTGAGGCCTCGACTTCCGATTGGTTCGTGCTATTACTCAAACTTGATCCCAACGATATCTTGTATTTTTTTTTGTTTTTTTTTTTGTGAGGGGAAAATTTATTTATGGGGAATGAACTGCGAGAGTTAGGCATGTGTGAGTTCGTACGACTTGTGATCGAACGCTCGTAAAAGCATTTATTGCTATAACTATATATATATTATGGACTTGCATTAATGAATTTTATTGATTCGACCTACATTTTAGATTGTTTAATCTTTCATGCAAAATGAAATACGTTGGCTTCGATTGCCGGCGAGAATTCCAGAGGAAATAAATTAATTAGAACCGTAGCTGGTATGAACTGTCAATAATTGATATTTTTTCTGTTATACTGATAGAAAATAAAAATGATTCGATGAATGTGGGATGAGCCAAGTTATTTAAACATTTACGAAAATCCGAAAATGTAAATATAAAATTAATCGACTACTGCGGCGTTTAAAATTATTCATTTTATCAAAGTCAAAATAAATATTTAACACACCTAAGATTTAAAAGTTATCGAAGCACGATGTACAAAATCTTTTACTAAATGAGCATTTATTTCTCTGTTACAGGTAAGCACCAATTGCATTACAAAAAGTCCACTACTCTGACATCGAAGCGTGAGTAAGGCCGACAAGCACAACACACTATCCATTCCCTAAAAAATCACACATAAATCAAAAAATAACTCGATCCAAGTTCATAACAATCATTCCTCGCTAAATTCACTGGGTAATCGACCATTTGTGGCTACAGTCACATCGCGGTTCTCTCAGTACTCATGTGCACCAGCGGTGAGTCTACAATCGACACTCGGACGCTGGAAAAACAAAACAAAAAGACGATACGGAAAAGATACGGAACGGCTGAAGGCAAAAGGTCGGTCAGAAAAAAGCGCGCGGCATAGAGAAACCGTAGCCAGGGAGATGGATGACGTTTCGTAATCGAATCTCGTCCCGTGGGAGAGGTTGGAAAACGCCGAGTCCGGAGAGACCAGTAGTAGCAGTAGCAGCAGCAGTAGCAGCAGCTAATGTTCCGTCGCTGTCCATCGGAGCTGCGTAGCCGCTCTCTGGCTTTCGCGTGGCTTCGGCATTTCGTTCGTTCGTTCACGTGCATCGGCAACTCGACATCCCTGTATACATACCCGTCTATTATTCGTTGCGGCCGATGCCTAGTGACTGCACTCGACTTGCCCCTTTATACCATGTATATAAATCTCCACGCGTATATCGGAGAAGGACAGGGATAGTCTATGATCTGCTGTTCTGTGTTCGACGGATGATGCGAGCACACGATGACTCTTCCTAGCTGTATAACCGACACCACCTCTGTAACCCTTTCTTTTACAGTCTCTCGTCGTACGCTTTGTACATGGTACTGTGTATAGATATGTGCACGTGTATACATGTTTGACGATCCTCTTTACACGGACTCTCGTTGACAATCCGTCCATTCATGCTTGCTTTATAGGGTTTGAGACCGTCTCATTTTGGATATGTTCCCCAAGAAATCTCACATTGATCGGCATGAAATAGGTCGTGTCATGTGTTTGTGCGGAAGAACAGCAGTCATCGAGTTTCTCTCTGAGCACTCTGTTGCATCGTTGCCGCTGCTATCTTGTCCACTGGATGCGCGTGTTTGTTTAACATACTCGTGTTTTTATTTGTTTTTTTCCCTTTCTCGTTTTCTTAGTGTATTTGTTCATTAAGAAAGCTAATATTTGAGAGAGAAAGAGAGAGAGAGAGAGAGAGAGAGAAGTAGAGAAACGCGGAGTGCAAAAAAGTAACTTGTCTTCCTTTAAGATTACTTTTTATTCGTCTACTATTTGTCGGTCGTTTATAGAACCTTTAACTATTTAATATCTCCAGCACGTGTCTATATATAGCGACACGAATTCGATAAAACTCGTTCGCGCCAAATCTCAATCAATTCAAATAAAGAATTGAACGCCATTCGGTTCGTTGAACAAAACCTCGTCATTGTAGCGTGAAAACTAACGTAGACGTTATAAACGAGATATTCCAGGTAGCAAAGAAGTTGTATTTAAAGAAGCGCCGCTGGGAGATCGAGGCTGCAGCGGAACGAACGCCTTATAACGGGCCAAATAAGCGTTAGACACACAAAGAGCCGTAGCGTAAAAATGACAGGCAGCTATGGGAATGAAAAAGCTGGAGGGGCACTGCGCCCTGCTACCGTATAACACGTAAGGCACGAGCAAATACGTGTATTTGTACGTGCGGGGCCGGGTAATACGTATTCCATTCGTGCGCGTCCCGTAATACGATATCGCAGCGGGAGATATATAGAGGGTGGAATGGGTGGCGGTGGCATCAAAAAGAGGCTTCGTATCGCCTCGGCTATAAAGAATATGAGATCGTGAAAGGTATAAGAATAGCTCTTTCGCGCGCGTATAATCCTCCGATTCTCCCATTATCCTGTTGTTTCTTTCGCGCGTGGTCGCAATTTATTATATATATATATATATATATA
>UELV01089942.1:7845-22754 GCA_900490015.1 Megastigmus stigmatizans
ATATATATATATAAGAATTAAAATTAATAAAGAAACTTATTGAATTCTAATGCTAATATAAATTCTAATATAATCTTTAATAGTTTTATTCCAATAAGTTGCAATACATAAAAATAAAATATAAAATAACGCAATCGAAATTATGTGTATAACAAGGTATACATTTATATGCCTATATACCGAAGGTAAAAATTACATAGAAAATTTTGTAAAAACTTTTTATTGAACCCTTTCCTTATGACCGCAGTAGGACGTAAAATATAAAACTGCTTGATACAATACAATATCGTGGAAAGTATATTGTAAATAAAATTGAATAGTAAAAAGGCGACGGTACGTAAATTAATAATTTTATAATTTGTATATTTCTTCTATGAAATGAAAAATTAAAATTATTTGTACTCATTTCCAAAAAAAAATATAAATCGGTTTACTGTAATAATTAATTTTTTGTTAATTACTAAAGTTACCGAAAAATGTTGACTAAATTGGCGTAGATTATGACTATCTATTATGAGAATAGATACATATACACACACTTGAGCACTAATATTGACAGTAGCTAAAAATAATTTTGGTTCTAAATACGTTTATTTTTTAAAGTATTTTTAAGAAAACTTTTTTTTGCTACAAAGTTTCTTAGATAAGAGTTAAGCATAATTATAGTTTTCGTTTACAATCCAAATTTTTATACATTTTTTAAAATATAATACGTAGAAAAATTTATAGGATATTAATTTAATATTATAGATTTAGTAATTGTGGAAAATAAAAATTGAATAATAAGAAAATAAAAATTACGGTTAAATTTATTCTGACTTCAAATTAATTTAAAAAATCTGTTGATGTAATGTGTTTTAATTACTATCTATATTATCTAATAATTGATAAAATAATTCCATAACTTTCGAAGTCATTCTAACCCATATTTTTTATTTCGGTGAAAAACAATTGAAAACTCATTTTATAATAATATTTTATTCATTTAAATGATTAACACACTTGTTATTTAAATATTACCTTTAGGTATAACTCACCTTTCATGGCTTTAACAGCTTACTGAAAAAGTAGATGTATTCAAATATAATATCAACAGATTTATTTGATTGCACCGAATGCCACTGATCAATTAAAAATGATAAATTTTATAACTATTATATATATACACACAGCACACAATAATGCATCATCAACCGGTAATAAAGGAATTTTCGTAGGTTTGTTCGTTTTTTAAAACACGTTGCGAATATGCGAATGCACATGTACGATCCTCATTCTTCTATATAAGATATATATAAGTATACTTCCTAATATATCGTTTATACCGTAAAATTGATGATAGAATTAACAAACCTTATGTTTCTTCTATAAAAGGATTATGCAGTGTTAAAATTATTATAAAAATGTTTATTACTATCTACTTTTATTATCGTACATTTTTAAGATAATGTGAAAGATATCTGACGAAAACTTATATTTCCTGCTAAAAATTGACGTTATGTTACAACTTTCAATAAAGAATCTAGAGTTGATAAGTGTAAGGCTTATCTGATACTTATTTACATCTTCAAATTATTCAAGTCAAGAGAGCGTTTACGTAATTTCCACCACTATTCAAAATTTAGTGTCACAGTGATATGTGTATAAATAGGAATTCGTACCTTCTTTTTATTGGTTTAATCGTCAACAATCGGCATTGTTAGGTTATGAATACTTGTTACTTAGAAAACAGAACTTTTAAAATATGGTTAACACTGGACTTTTAATACTTACAAATCCAGCTAAAGTAGCAAAATTACTACCAGCTATTAAAAAGCATGTGTTAAAGACATTGTATATTCAATACTTTCCAGAGAAAAATATTCTCATCTCTAGTACATATTCATTGACATCCACAAAGTTAATAGGTCCTCGATATTCACAAGTTGTAGCAACTATTTATGCACTTGCTTCGAGCCACTCTAATTGCCTGGATGTTAGAGTTTTATTATCCAGCTTAAAAAATCCCAGTGGATCAATTATACATACAAAAAGACCAGTAGAGCTAGTTATATTTGACAGAACTTACAGTAGCAATGATGCAAATACTTTTATTCAAGATTGTATATCTAACACATCGATGGGATGTAAATTTATAACATTTGATGAAAAGGACGAAGAGCATGATTGTGGAGAAAATAGTGTGAGCAATGTTCCAGAAGACAAAATGTACAAAAGTGTTGTGCTTGGAGGGACCTTTGATAGGTTGCACAATGGTCATAAGATGATTATAAGTGATGCCATTCTTCGAAGTACTGAAAAATTGACAGTGGGTGTGACGGATATAAATATGATACAAAGTAAATTTTTATGATTCTTATCTTATTGGTTCTTATGAATAACATTAAAAACTTACATTTATATCATTTTTAGAAAAGATTTTATGGGAATTGATTGAACCGTGTTCCCAACGTATTGCTGTTTTGAAAGATTTTGCAGAAGATGTGGATCCTAGTTTAACTTATGATATTGTTCCAATTACTGATATGTATGGGCCAACAAAAGATGATCCTACTTTTGAATTAATTGTTGTAAGTGAAGAAACTAAGAAAGGTGGAGATATGGTCAATGAAAAACGTATAAAAAATAATTTGAAAGCATTAGATACTCATCTTGTAAAGTTAGTTGAGGATTTGAATCATCAAGATTATGAACAATCAAAAATCAGTTCTAGTAATCACAGAATGCGGTTACTGGGTACGAGATTAAAAGAACCTGTAAGTATTAATACTATAGACTATAAATAAAAACAGTTCATTATTCACTTATAAATAAAAACTATTATGTTATAGAATATAGAGGGCAAGCCCATAAGACCTTATATAATTGGGTTGACCGGTGGCATAGCTAGTGGCAAATCATCGATAGCAGAAAAACTACAAAAATTAGGTGCTGGGCTTGTTAATTGTGACTTAATAGCTCATTCATTATATGCACCAGGTATGAAGTGCTATAATTTAATTGTTGAAACATTTGGACCTCAGTATGTAGCTCCTGATGGTCAAATAAATAGAAAAGCATTAGGAAATCTAGTCTTTAATGATAAGGTAATAAATAGTATTTTTTGCCACAAGGCCGTAAAACGCGATTTCAGAGCTCGAGTGTTTATCGTCGCGTACGAGGACCGGGATCATACGAGACCATGAAATCGTACGACCTTGTGATGAACAATTTTTTTTCGTATCTTATTTTCTTATTTTTCGTACGGTTTTTAGTTTTGAATATTCGATTTTATATTCAGTCCGTAATCAACATATTCAATTTGTTAACGAATGGTTCATTTTAGAATTTTTTTTATTTTACGGACTGGCCATGAAATCGAATCTTACAGCTCTGATACCAAAAAATATAAAATATTTAAGCATGATTTAATATAATAAAAGGAAATCATTTAGTAAATTAAGCATTGATTTGTTTTAGAATGAATTAGAAAAACTAAATAAATTAATGTGGCCTATGATCCTTGATGAAGCAAAAAAGATGGTTGATGAGCTGTACAAAAAAGGTTTCGATGTTGTAATTATTGAAGCAGCAGTTTTGATTCAAGCTGGTTGGCAACCTAATTGTCATGAGATTTGGACTTGTATAATTCCACAAGAAGAAGTAAGCTTATTATTATTTCCATATTTATAGTTTTTCTTCCCTTTCTATAATAATAATAATAATAATAATTTGTTTAAAGGCTATTAAAAGATTAATGAATCGTAATCAGTTAAGTGAAAACGAGGCCAAAAAACGAATTTTAGTTCAGCCAAGCAATGTTAAACAAGTGGAGAATGCTCATGTAATCGTTTCCACTTTATGGAGTCATGAAATTACTCAAACACAAGTTCAAAAAGCTTGGGAAAATATCATGAAAGTTTTAGAGGAACATCCAAAGAGCTAATATATTTTTTTTAATTAAAAGCTTAAAGAACATTTTTAATTATTATTGAACAATTTGCAGGGTTTTAAGTATTTGTAATGGATATCATTGAATTTTAGATTATATTTTTATGACTATAAATAATAAATGAAATATATATTTACAAGACAAGTTTTTAAAATCCTTATATCAAAGATACAACACTGAAAAATTAGATAAAATTAAAATATAATATTGTCCTAATAAAATTGTACGCCTAAACTTTAATAATTGTACTTTCTGTTGTACTTTAATTACACAGGCCCACAAAAAAACAAAGTACCCTGAACTGTAGTACCCTGACCTCCTTATTCCCACGTAGGTACTTTGGCCTTCTAATCACGAATTTGACATAAAAAATAAAGATCATCCTGCGTTTTTTCGAGATAGCTCAAAAAAAAAAACGAATTTCGAGATATCTTAAATTACGAAGTTAAAAAGTAATCTAATTATTTTACCAAGTGGCATTATGAAGTACTGACGCACCCTTCAAAATCCATTTTGAATCACCTAAGAGCAAACAAATTGAACAAGCAAGTATGCTTTTGAATGCTCGTGAACTTTCAGTTGGCACATTTCGGAGACGAAAAATCGTATGGAGATGATTCAAAATGGATTTTGAAGGGTGTACTAAGAACTTCATAATAACACTTCTTAAAATATTGAAAAAATTTTGCAACTTCGTAATTCAAGATATTTCAAAATTCGTTTTTCTTTAGTTATCTCAAAATACGCAGGATGACCCCTATTTTTTGTCAAATTCGTGATTAGAAGAATACGTAGGAATAAGGTGGTCTTAACTAAAGTTCAGAGTACTTTTTTTGTTTGTGGGCCTGTGTTATTAATCAACTGTTTAAAACAGTTGAATTCTAGTAAAAAGGGACTTCATATTTTAATTTATTTCTATATTCATCAGCTACTTTTTAAATATTGATTGAAAAAGAAATGAATGCAAAATGAAAGTAATGGCCTGAAGACATGTAATATAATTCTTATGCTTTATGTATTACACAATTTCACAAAACTTTTTGATCTTTATTTTTGTTAATTAAAAACTTCTTATTTCTGCATGTCCATACTTTTTCAAAATAAATAAGAAAGTGAAAAAAGAATATATATTTTAAGACTTAAATTATTTTATAATTCGAAAAGCATAACCAGATAATATTTGAAAAAAGCCACAACGAAATATTTTTTAGTTAGCTATTGATGCAAATTTTAATTCGAATTTATATAATATAAAATTTGCTCATGTTTCATATCAAATGGAAATTTGACTTGTTTTCTCAATTGTACATGCTGTTATTTTTTATGTAAACGTCCTAGAAAATTTCTGTATACAATATATTCTAAACCTGACGTCCCACCTCTACGCCAGAATTACTGTGAAAGTTGATTTGAGACAGATATGGTTTATTTTTTGGTAAAAGTGCGTAATATTTTGTGATTTTTTCAAAAACATGTGAAAAAAATATTGTCTGAACCTCGGTAACGATGTACAGATTATGTGATTCAAGTGTCAAAATTCCATTCATAATTCACAGATTTTTATATTCGAAATTTTTTTTCACGCTTTATAGAGAATTTTGCTTTGAAATTTTTAAAGACAAGGATCTGTGAATTATGGATAAAATTTTAAACCCCCAAAATAGTCAGATTTTTGCCATACTGATAAGACACATACTTAATTAAAACAAAATTTTGAATTATGCATATAGTATACGAATATTTTCGCTATCAATTTCACCTGTAGAATTTTTTCAAGCTGATGAGATATTAAAGTTTAAAGTTTTAATAATCTTAAACTAGGATTCCAAAAATTATCATATTGATGCAAAACATGAATAGTATATTACAGACCAAGAGAATTAATTCTGTTTTACTTCCCATGGTGTGTATTATACTATTATTGTGTTATTTTTCTTCATAGTATGATATCTTAGCTTGAAAAACTATCACAGAGCCAACTAAAAAAAAGAAATATAAAAGCTTAGAAGATAGAACAAATTTAAATGGTAGGTGTTTTAGATATTGACAAATGTTTGAAGTACAATATATCGACTTATTATGAATACAATGTACAATCGAAAAATTCCAACGCATTATAAAGGACAAGTATATACATACCTATGCCACATCTTATTAGTATTGCAACATTTTGCAACCTTCTGACAAAGCTATTTCGGACATCGACCATTAAAAAAAACGAGCTACCTACATAACTTTTTCAAATCGACTTCTACTTAATTCTAATGGCGGCGTTTGAAAGGTGTGACTAAAGTTTAGACTACCTATCGGATACTATGTTTCTAAAATGCTTATATAAAAAAATATAAGGTAGTAAGTTGAGAAGAAAAAATGTCCATTTGGGCTTCAATTAACATATTTAATAATGAGATTCATTATAAAATCAAGTATACTTAAAAAAGTTATTTAACATAAACAAACAATCTCTGTATGTTGGTAAACAAATAGCACGAGTACAATAGTATTTTTGCTTGTGAATCTTCATTTTTTAATTGTGCACAACTATCCTTCAAGAATATTTTTGAGAATCACCGAGTCATATAAGGTGAAAGATCTGGTTCATAAAAAAATCAAGTGATTTGGTTTCGGAAAAAATACTATTGTCATCCTCAGTTTTTTGTTTAACCGATTTGTTTTCGAAATAACCGCGAAAAACTGCTATTTTGCAACTTTAATTGTTTAAATATAACAAAAAACATCTATATGTTAAACTAATGAAACTAATGAGAATGGACTATAAAAAAACAACATATGCCGCGGTCGACCTCGATCGACCACGAAAATCCCCTTGCGCCTAGACTACATATACGTTTAAAATGTATTTAATAAAAATAAGTTCAGTGCACTTATTTCAATGTTTTTTTAAAATGTTAATCTTGAAATCAACTAAGTATTTATAAATGCAAAATTTTCATTGAAAATGTTAATATTTTAATGTTTTTACATCGTGAAAACATTTTAATATCATTAGTAAAGCATTTTTATTTACTGTTATATGCATGCAATCTATACAATATTAATATTTTTCCAACTGAATATGCAATATAAAATAGAAAAAGTGAATAAACTTGCAACGACAAAAAAAATTCACATCTTATTAATTCGTATCAATTAATTATTTCTATATTTAATTTAAAATAATTAAATAAACAACAGAATTGTCACAAATATGATTTATTTTCAAATAGTTTACATCGATTAACTTTTTGGGTAAAGATATCATACCTAAGTTAGTGCAATACGAAAAAAGTCTATCCTTAATAAAAGTTCATTTTACGTTCTACACCATTTTTCGCAGAATTGATCGACAGTCATCATCATGTCAAATTACTTTGGAATACAATCACATTTCATTTACCCATATGGTGTACAGTAAGACATATTAAAGAAACTTTCATTACTCGTTTCGGGTAAGATGAATTTGTAGATTATAAATATAAAGATTTTTTAAATTTACTTGTAACTGCATATATGCCATTCAAATACTGTTATCGTTTACTTCTTTAATCGTCAATTCTACTATGCGAGAATGCATATTCTAGTTATAGATTAAAACATCGTGTTATCCACTAACTCCTTAACCCATATTTACATCTTCACTTTCTTTCTCCTCTGGATACACAAGGTTGAACAAAGCATTCAAAGCTGATTTTGCTGCTAATTTCTTAGCATCTTTCTTATTTTTGGCTGTAAAAAAATAGAAATGTTAATGTTAATATTAAAATTAAAATATATTTATGTCAATCTAAAGCTGAAGATAGCTGAATATAAAATCTTACCAGTTCCTGTATACTCCTGTCCATCAATTTCTACTCCAAGTGTGAACATTGTGTTAGGGGGATTGCCAACCCGACTGACTTCAGTGTACGTTAGACCAGGTCTCATTTGATTTAGCAACATAACAGGATGGATTGTAATAGCATTTGGAGGTAGGTCTTTTTGTATCACACTTTTGCTTGAATCTTTCTTTATTTTTCCTGGGGAAACACCTGGTCGCGGAACAGGAACAACTGTACCTTGGTTTTGCCATTCAAGGAACAATTTGTAGAGGGCAAAGCTAGCCAATGAACTCCATGGAATTTCATCAGGTTCTTCAGAATTCGTTTCCATATTAGCTTCACCTTCCTTGATTTCGCCATCACCAGCTATGCTACCACCGCCACCACCACCAACACTGGCTCCTTCCGTTTCGGCATCAAGTCGAGCCTTCATCGCTGCAGCCGTCATTTTCTCCAAAAGTAAGCTCTTCAACGCATTTTCCGCCGCATTTTGACGAGCAAGTGGTTTCGAAAGACCTTGACCAATGTAGGTTTTGCCCTCAATCTAAATTAAAATTTTATAATTACATTTTTGCTAAAATCAAAATTATACCAAACTTAATTTTTAATTATTGCTTTTTCTTACCTCAGCATGCACAAGGAATAAAGAGTTTGGCAAAGATGACTGTGTTTCAGGGAACGTAAATTGAACTCCAGTTTTCATTTCATTCAGAACCATGATAGCGTTCTTTGGTTGCAGCGTTTTCCTCAGTCGTTGGTTCATACGTAACCGCTTCAATTTTCTGTTTACTTTCACTATAAAATAAATAAATTTAAGCATTGATAAAAATATTGTAGTTATATGGAAATAAAGAATGATACGCATTCTTTTAAAAATCAGCCACACGAATTCACATTGATTTATCTACAACTAAAACTCTACAGTATTTCTACCGGAGTACTTAGGAGAATGATCTTCAAATTTGCGCAGTGAATTGTCATCATTAAATTGTATATTTAAATTCAAGAATATTATTTTGGAACTATTAATTTTATTTTTATGAAAAAAAATCCTTTTATTAAAAGCATAAATTTATAAAAGCATGATTCAAAAAATGAATCTTAATTTAGTGTAAGTAAATAGTATTAAAAATATTCAGCTTTCTGATAAGCACTCATGAAAAAAAAAAAATAAGCTTTTATTTAATAATTATTGAGACTATTTTTATTCCAATAATTGATAATAAATTAATTCACTTACATCCTGGAGTCTTGCGTCTCCACTTTGGAACATCTTGAGCTTCGCTATCCATACTCTCATTAACAATGTCACTTGCATCCATTCCATTGTTTGATTGTGGTAGTTGTCCAATGCTTGGTGGATTTGGTGGAGCTAGTTGATTTTGTTGGTTCTGTTGATTTTGTTGATTCTGGTTAAAGGCTTGGTTTGGACCCTGAATTTGACCCTGAATTGGACCTTGGTTCTGAATTGGACCCTGTACATTGCCAACAGAGCTGCTCTTCAAGATAGGTTTCAGACGCTGAGGTTGAGGAGTTCCTGGTTGTTGTTGTTGTTGTTGTTGCTGCTGCTGCTGCTGCTGTTGTTGTTGTTGTTGCGGTGGTTGCTGCTGTTGTTGTGGTGGTTGCTGCTGCTGCTGCTTGATTTGTTGCATTTGTTGTGGAGTACCCGGCGGTTTTGCCTGCTGCACATTTCGCTGCTGAGGTGTCTGTTGCTGTTGCTGAGGCTGCTGCTTATATGGAGTGTTGTTGCCCTGCTTATAGGCATTCTGCTGATTCTGGTTACCACCCTGATAATTTCCTTGTTGGTTGTACTATAAAACACAGGGAGGGATGCCGCTACACAAGGAACCTCTACGGTTGTGCTATCCCACCAAGGCCCAGCATCACATCTGCATTATCGCAGCGACTCTAACGCTGCCCACATAGTTTTTTACCTGCCGGTTTCCCTCTAACTACGGCCGACGTTATTTTAACTCATGACTGAGCCGAGTTTATGTGACTATGCAAATAAATTTTTACGAATAAACAGGTAGAGTACAAGATTCTCATTAACTTGGTTAGTTCACGAGTTCAGCACGAATTACCCAGGGAATGGCTTGTGGTTTTTTTAGCTATGTGGGCAACTGGCGAACTTGCCCTTGGCGGAACGCACATCCTCGGTATTGTTGTATAGCTACTAGGGCCTGCATTGCAGGAGTGGGAGATAGGGACCACTAATTAGTACATGCAAGAATGGATCCCTTTCCACACTTTTTCATACAATTGCAAATTGGAGCAATGTATTTTTATCAAGAAGAGACCTTTAATAAACTGCAATTTTCTAATTCAGAAATCATTGAACTGCTACATTTTGAAATTAAACAAACTATTTACATTAGATAGAACTTTATGACAAAGTTTAATATTTTAACATAAAGAATTTCTGGATAGTAAAAATCTCTAAAATTTCCAATTAACAAATGCATATATTGCATATATAGAGGTAATAGTTTATAAAAATGATTAATAAATTTTATTTGTATCTTGCAATGCTTTAATTGTTTCAGATAGCAATGTTGAAATAGTTATACTTTTATATTTCATGAAAACAAATTTTGTTATCACATGATGGCCAATGAATGTTTTATATAAACGAAATTTCTTTTTCTCTTGAATAATATCTTAAGGAATAAAAATATCTTGTACACCTATTGTATAAAATAGAATCTGGTGTACTATCTGAAAATTATATATATGAAGAAATAAGATCTATGCAAAATTTCTATGTTCCGTAATAATCAAGGGGCAGACTCACCAAATGAGAAAAATTACTGTTTTATTGTAAAATTTAGCATAATTATAATAAATTTTGCTTTTTTAATTCGTCCATTTACTGTTCATTCAGTATTGTGTAAGGAAATTTTAAGAAAAATAAAAGTAAATTTAAATTAAGTAAAAGATAAGATTAAATTATAATTTTGTCACTGTACTTCAGTGATGCAAACTTTAAAGTCATAGAAAACATCAAATACAGACAGGTGGATTCCTACTTATTACCTTAACCCAATCAAGGTTTTTTCCTAAATAAATTGTTGATTTACTTGAAATTTGAGAAATGATAGAAAAATCATAAATATATTGGGAATCACGTAAAAAATTCTGGAGAACTAAGTAAATTTAAGGTTATGCTTCGTTATACTTTATGAATAAAACTGTAATTAAAAAAAAAAGTCTAATGCTTTACACCATCAGATCAGTAAATTTACTTAGTTTTTCGTAATCTCTTGCATGATTCCCTATGTATCTATGATCTTTTTACCATTTTCAAAGTTTCAAGTGAATCGGTCAATTTGTTCAGGAGAGAACCTTGAATCAGTGCAAGTGATTAATGGAAATCTAGCTGCTAGTACATTAAGCATTTATTCTCTGATTATATGCCATATAACATTTTAATTAGATTTTCAGTCAATTTGTCAAAAAATTGAAAAACATTTTAGAATTGTTGTTACTCGCAAGGTGCTGTAATTCTCTAATCATAAGTGCATTCCTCACTAATTCTAAGCGTGAATAATTTTTCATATAGTGTACGTGAAAAGTATATATGAAGATTTATGACCGTAAGTAAAATAAGACAACTGTACTTAATAACTTGATTTTCAGGTCTCATATTCAGTGGCTTTTGAAGTGAATACTGTAAAATTATTGCACTATTTTTTCATATAATTTGTGTACAATATGTAAGGAAAATTCAATTATAATAAAATGAACAATTAACATTAAAATCCTTTTTATGTAATGTATCTTATTAATAAGACTATGATTTTAAAATCTTTCAACATAATTTAATGTTCCAAGATATTAAATATTCTATTTTTTAAATCCCATTTAATTTTTAATAATATTTAAAAACAGCCACCATGTATAAGTTTTATTAGTTTATCATTTATTAATATTTAGTGAAAATTGTATGATATATGCAAAGATATAAAGTTCTTTTTAAAAGGGAATTTCTATATAAAAAAAAAAAAAAAAATAATACTTAATTGACATAAAAGACAAAGCAATAGCTCTAAAAGGATGGAGTAAGTTAAGGCAATCCAAATTAACAATTTATTACCTGTCCTTGGTATTGTCCTTGCGATCCACCTCCACCTCCAGCATTGGGATTACCGCCACCAGCTTGATTACGTTGTGGAGTACCTATAGGAATTCAAAAATTAAAAAATGAAATATATTCAATAGAAAAGAAAAAAAAAAGAAAAAAAAAATAAGCATAAGAGTTCATTTTGCATAAAATATTTCTCTTCAACGAATAATTATTCATCAACGAATTTTGAAAATAGATAACTTTTTTATCACAATAATTATGCACTGTAAGATTTTACAAGCTTTTTGGAGTGCTTTAGGGCCTGAATAATATGTATCAAAAAAATGTAAAAAAGAGCTTTTTTTAATAATAATTAGTACAATTTAATTATGGATTATTTCATAATGTACATATACGACTTACAATATTTAACTTTAAACATCAGTTTTCATTTTCAGTACTAATTGTTTTAACAATAGTGAATTTATAAAGATAATACAGCAATGCATGAAATTGAATTTTTCATAAATAAACCAAATCCAATCAATTTTACAAATTAGTATTAACTTATGTAAGTTGAGTTGCCTCAAAGAAACATTTTAAAGCCTGAAGATTACTAATCTAAAGTTACAAAAGAACTTTAAGACTTTGCAAAATTGAAAATTACACCGCGTTAATAAATGAAATAAAGCATTAAAAAATTATACATATTTTAAAAACACCCAGAGAATAAAGTTCTTTTAATGTATGAAAATATGTATAATCAAAATATTTTTTTACTACAAATGATTTCTTGTAAAAAAAAAAAAAAAAAAGAATTAAAATTAACTTTAAAGTGTAATTGATACGTAATTCGAGAACACCTTACACCCTTAAGCTTCGTGCATAAATGTATAGCTTGAAATAAAAAGTATGTACATTCTATAAAATAAAAGGATAAATCATTAAGATCTGCAACTACGTTAACAATTTTTTTTTAAAACGCGTTGACACAGTCCAAAAGAAACACATGTACAATCAAATGAATAACGAAATAAAGTATAGACAATGACAAACTGGTGGAAGTCATCTTTCATGTACCAGCCAGTGCGGTATTAGCGTCGAGACGCGACGCCATTTTGCCGCAAGACCGGTATTGATTTTTCCACGCTCGTCTATATTTAATTGAAACAAGTACAACGCGTCCGGAACAAAATTATAATAAAGAAAAGTAAATGTTTCTAAATAAAGCCCGTTCCGAGACGATTGTGGATTTAGCAAAACGACTCTTACCGCTGTTGAAATTCTGACTTTGCCTACTTCTGGTGTACATGATTGCTGTTTATAGTCTTTCTGCTCAATAGGAAGCCTGCGCCTGCACCGTCTTCTTTCTCGTAGAGTCGCCTACTTGTTTGTAAACTCCACTTGGGACGTCAAAGCTCGTAGAATTAATAGTACCTTAGAATTAGGAAAGCGTATTACAGTATGAATGGGAAGGCAGACAGCCGAGCCGTGCTGTGTAATATTCTGAAGTGGACCAAGAAGGAATGCTCAGTGCGCAACGAGGTACTGTGCGAAATGCGAAGCCGCATGGAACACACGGAGTGGGGATGGAGAGGGGAGGGGGGACCAAAAGGAAGCGGAAATGGTGTAACTCTTCACTGCATGCGCGTACGCTTCGATGCCGCAGTCGCAGAGCAGCTCGAAAATAGCTATCTGCGACTGACTCGTATGACTCGTCTGTGCATGGAATGCTATAGACAGTGCAGGCCAAGATCTTTCTCGAATATCGAAGTGCATCGTTTCCGCTGCCGCGAGAATTCAAAAATGATGGTAAAGTGAAAATGTTACTGATTGAAAATGATCGTATTGTGTGACTGTGTGTATGTTTCGTCGCTCCTGACCCGACTCCGGTGTAAGAGAGATAGGTCTCACTCACGATTCCGTTTCGAAAAGGAAGCAATTCGCAAATGCTCATTTTTCTCACGAATTCAAGGCGGTGTTATTTACACGAGTTTATATACGTATAGAAATTCTTAGAAAATCTTACCATCGAATTGGAATTAATGGCACAATTTAAATGTTACATTATTTTCAAACAATTTTTACGTACATCCCGTAAATAACACCTGCACCTTAAACTTGGCATAAAAGGATCAGTGTTTGCCAATTGTCCGCTTTTCGAAACGGACTCTATCTGATTTATTTTCTTCTTACTCGGAAGCGACCATTTATTCACAAAATCAGAAATCGCATACAATTGTAGAAAAAAAAGTGTAGCTTCTATTAAAAAGCTCGAGTATTAACATTAAATGACTAAATTTTTGCAAGACAATGTTGTCTAGCAAAAGGAAAAATATTTCACAAATACAGAATATGACTCATGTTTGAAATCCATTTCAACGATTAAATTACCAAAAAATGCTACTCAAACTAGCTGCAATAGTTGTGATGAGTATGCATCTATATATATTATTATATTCTTGGCAGACACTAGGGTAAGCGGGCCTATTACTGCGTACGCGTTTGTAAAGGAATATTGATATTTTTTTTTACTTTTAATTAATATTTAATATTATTTTTATTAATAAAAAAAATTAAGAATGCTATGAACTAAAATTTTTTTAAATAAAGGATAGTATTAAAAAAAATGAAGTGTGTGCATTACTGCGGGTTTTAGATCGACTCTAGTCCATTACTGCGTGTCAAATACTGCGGATGCACTAATTACTGCGTATTGAATACTGTGCATGTTTCTGTTTCAAACTATTAATGATGAACTTCATAAATAAGTATTATAGCAATGTAACATTTTTTTAATAAAAGAATTTCCTTTATTTAATTATTAGGTAGTTATAAATGAAAAATAAATAAAATGTATAAATAATATATTTTCTTTATTAACTTTGTCAGTAATTAGTATTAATGAGATCATATTATTATATACAACTAGAAAACACTTAGTTATAACTTAACACTTAACGTGTAAACATTTTTGTACCATTTATTTTTAAATTAACAACTTAAATGAATCTTTGGTAATGTTAAAATTAATAATATTTTCTTAATAAATAGTACGTTCTCAACAAAAATAATAAGCTGCTATGTAATATTT
>UELV01089958.1:0-19285 GCA_900490015.1 Megastigmus stigmatizans
GCCTCTTATAACAGCTCCCTCTTTGCGAACGGTGCACGGCGCGCGTATATAAATGACAATAAAACAAACGTCACATAACTCATGCATCCCAGACGTGTGTTGCTGCTGCTGCTGCTCTCTCTCTCTCTCT
Source organism: Megastigmus stigmatizans (assembly GCA_900490015.1). Lineage (NCBI taxonomy): Eukaryota > Metazoa > Arthropoda > Insecta > Hymenoptera > Megastigmidae > Megastigmus > Megastigmus stigmatizans. The sequence continues at coordinate 131 of UELV01089958.1, forward strand.
CTCTCTCTCTATCTCTCTCACTCGGGCAGTTGTGAGCGCGACAAAAGAATCGCGCGTGCAGAGCCGGCAATCGAGTTTCGTGCCAAGCGGCAGACATTTCTTTTTTCACTCACTCTCTCTCTCTCTCTCTCTATCTCTATCTCTGTGAGTCGATGGAATGCTTTTCAGATGCATTACGCGCTGCTAAAAATTCAGACTAAACTTCCTCTTTTTATTGGGTTTCGAATTCTTCTTCCATTTAAGATAATTGGAATAATGTGGGATTGACAGTTTTGGATGCTTTATGTAAGCGCTTTATATAATAAATTGCGAAAATGTTGATGCGTGAATTATGTGGATAAACATACGCGGATCGCAAGAGTGCTTTTTAATGCGTTAATAATTAAAAAATGCCAGCAGCTGTTGAAAATGATTTAGCAACCGCTAAATCAGGCTATTGTTGATTTAAGGTGTTTTTAAAAGGTTGAAATATAATGAGGCAAATATAAAAAAAACGACAGAAATATTAGGAAGGTGTTAGAAAATGTGTTTCCTAAATGGTAAAATACGGTGAAAGTTAGTGTTGCCGACAAACAGTGTGTTAAAATGCAGTGCTTTGTGTTATGTAAAAAAAAAAGAAATTTTGTTATGGCAGTAACAAAAGTTTTATGGTATCGTAACCGCAGTTTTCATTGGAGTATATAACTTAGCATATACCAAATGTGTCATAACATTATTTTCGTAACGACAGTATAAAGCGATATTAAAGCTAAGAAGTTTAAAGATTCATATAAATGAATATTTTATTAATGCGGCATTACTTTTTTGATAATAAAAACGATTACGATCCTACTTGTTATTGCAAAAAATATTACCATCCGCGACTCTTTTTTTTTATACGAAGGACATTACAAATTATGCAGATAATACTTTCGTGATAAAACCCAAATTACCGTGCATCAATATTCAGTTAATTGAACATTTTTATTATATGTGCGTAATACATTCGCGTTCGAGAGAAAACACTCTAAAACGGATTTTCATAATGCGCAGAAATTCAAATAACAATCAGCTATCAAAATCTTTATGAATACTTACTACTTTTTTTCAAATCTCATAAATGTACTTTTTTGGTAAACCAAAAGGTGCCAAGCTATTCGTTAATTAGCTGCAGCAATAGCAAATCATTCGGTAAAATCGGCGTCCCCCGCAATGTTGGACAAACTTTGGTCCAACGCTGTAACCAACACTTCCAACATCTGCGAAGTCCAAGAGACCCCTGCACAGCATTGCAAGCCCAATTTCTTGTATTCCCTAAGAGCCACCTGCACTCTTACAACCGCATGCATCGTGCAAATGCAAGTAGCGAGACGGAACACGAAAAATAAAAGGAGACAGAGAAAGAAGGGAGAGAGAGAGAGAGAGAGAGAGAGAGAGAGAACCTCTTACTAGCAGCGGTAGCAGCTCCCGTGGTCCAGCGTGCCCACATACACGAGAGAGAGAGAGAGAGAGAGGGGGGGAGAGAGGGGGAGAGGGAGCCTATACACGGCCGCGGGCCATTAAATTAATAATTTGTGGTCGACAACGCCATTGTAAAATCCGATGCAATCATTGTAATATGCGGGATTTTATTATCGGCGCGGGGCCGCCAAGCCGATATGGCGCATGCTAATTTACTGCTAATTGTATTCCGCTCGCGAGCGGAGCTCCTTCGGCCGCGACAATGATGTCTCTGTATGTGCAATAATATAATCCTCGCGTTTCCGCGTCTATGCAGTAGCGACTTTTCTCCTGCACCTCTCCTTTTTTCTCACTCTCACGCGGCACCGGCTACTGCTTCTCTTTTTTTTTTCTGCTAGAGAGAGGGAGAGGGAGACTGCGAATGGATGCGTTTTCGAATCCGTGCACACAATTTAGTTGCAGTGATTTTATGAGTTCTCGGGAAAGCGAAATTCGTACGCTCGCTTATGCTAATTCTTTACATTTTTTTAAAAATATTATGACCGGCCAAATGAGGGTGTACAAATTGGAAACAGACGTACGTTCTTTAATGTTTAGAAATATGAGTGTAGCTACGTGTGTAATTGTTATGCATAAAAGTAAATATGGCTTTAATTGAATTCTATAACGATTTGAGCAATTTTTGAATTGCTGCGTTCAGTGCGATCAGTGGTAATTGCAGCTTGAATTTATCGAGTCAGTCATGTACCTGTATATAACTGCACGTGGAATATTGCTGAACCGATAGTCGTGAGGATCAATCCGCTTCGGTACTGATTTATAATATCGCAACGCTTTATGGTACCCCTGTTAAGTAACGCAATGCCGATGTCTTTGTTGAAATTTTTTATAAGCTTTTTTTCTTTCAGGATTGATCTCTGTGAACACATGACTGTGAAATTTTTTATTTTCCTCCAACAATAAAATTCTGCTACTGCAATAAAAAAAGTCTCATTCAACTTTAATGCTTTATGAAACCTTTATAAACCATTATGAGCATCATTTAACATGGATATCGAAGCGTCGATGAAAAAAAAATATTTATCCTTTTTTTAATCGACGTTTTTAATCATACATTTTTTTTGATCGATGCATAAAACTGATTGTAATATTATGATCTCGCGAATCAAGTACAGTTTTATTGTTCAAAGATTGAAAAATAATTTTAATTGTAAATTCAATAAAATGCAATATTCTAAATCGATCGTGTCATTGTTACGCAACCTGTACTACCTACTGCTCTCGATATTAAAAAGATAATTATTAATCTTTAAAGAATTTTTCGCTGCATTGTACAGTGCTTTTTATGATTCTTTGAATTACGGTGTACTCAGATTGAGGTTACATTACCGTCACTCTCTCCCTCTACTATAAAATATACACGTGCAACTAAACATTATAATTTCGATACATGTTTTCTATATATATCACACAGTTATATTCTTCCTTTCAAAATAAAACATTCGATGTATATTTATAAAAAAAAAATTCAGAATATTATAATGTCGTAATCTCCAATTATATTGATGTTTCGAAAACGCTCTCCACCACCTGGAGGCGTCAAGCTGGCAAGACTTTTCGCGAAAACCAAATTTTTTCGATGATATTGCGGCAACGGCGCGCCGCGAAAAGAGGTCAAAAGTAAATTTTTATCTATAGCGCCAGTGCAACGTGCATATATACATTATACGCCAGCTCTCGTGGCCTGGTAGGCAGTTCTCCATTCGCCGCTCGTGCAAAATAGTCGAGCGATCGGCGGAAAAGCCACCTTGGGAACGCTCGTTAATACCCCGCGATGAAGTATTATATACAATGTCGGATTTACGAAGCAAAAAAGAGACGTGTATATATATGGCTCGCGGTGCGCGCGAGGTATTAAAAGCCACCGCCGCTGCCGCTGCAGCCGCGCGATTTTCATCGTGTACATTTCACGTGTATCACGTGGTCTCTCTGTCTCTTGTAATTGTCGAATGTTATGCGCGAGGCTGCAGCGCGAGTTTCTACTTTTTTTTTCTTCTTACTCCTATATGTATATCCATTCTCATTTTCTGTTTTTCTATTTTTTTTTTTTTCATTATCGTACCGAGCACGTAGTAAAATTTTTATGGTTTTTTAAATAATATTAATTACAGGTAAATAGAATAGAGTAACGGTTCAATTATAGCGGCCGTTCTCTTGCATTCTGAAAATATACATTTTTTTCTTTCGTGATATTGATCAACTTGGATCGACGAGGGGGGAAAAAATGAATGCTGGAAAATGCATAGTTTATGTTAGATATTATTGCTTGCGACAGATACCGTGATAAACAAAATTTTGCATAATAAAATAATTACAAGCCTGTCGCGTTTAATTTTCTTAGCTGACGAAATGCTCTACGGTTAAGATAAGAAGTATTGATAATCGTCGATAAAGAACATGAAATGTTGCGAGCCTTATAAAAAAAACGTATCCAGCGCATGTCTCAGATGTGTTTAATGCGAATATCGGCGAAGATTGAGGCTTTAATAATAATAGTTCATAATAACTATAGAATACAAGCTATAAATTCATATCTTCACAAATGTCAATAAGCGATTGTTGCATTATAAACGCTTACGTTTTTCACGCATAATTCTCCACTTTCATCTGGACTGCAACTTTACGATATGAATGAATAATAAACTCCTTGAGTGATTAATGCCGCATCAATTAAATTGCAAAATGGACTTTGAGAAAAGAACTCTTAATAGTGATTTTTTAAAATTATAATTGCAGATGAAACGATCAAACATTGTTTCATTTAATTATGGATCTGACAGTTATTTAAATCTTTTGCAATGAAGAATATGATTTGCAAATAAACACAGGACATATTTCAAAAGACAATTGTCAGGATGATAATTGCAAATGTTTAAAGTTGAAACAAACAATTTACTTTGATAGAAAACAAGGATACTCTAGAAGTTTACTGGAATTGTGAAGAATAACTTATTGTCATCATTTAAAGTCGTAGTGAAAATTGAGTATGTACGAAGAATCGGTTATTGATCGATTTTAAGTGATGTTCTTATTATTTTTGAATTCGACTCATTGAGCAGAAATTACAGCGTAACATAATGAATATTTTCTATAGTTTTAAATTAATAAAAGAAAATTTTTCTATAATTTAAATTCAGTTCACAACCTTTCAAAACTCCGTCTAATGTTGATTCGTGAATGAATACTAAAAATTCTATTAGGTAGTTTACATACGAATAACAAAATCCTGGTTAATTTTGGCATTCGACCGTCCTTTATAAACCGGCATCTTAAACTATAGATGCACAAGATTGAGAGGCACTGCAAGTTAGCGGGGAAAAGAAAGGCTCCTCGGCTCATAATCGCCCCGAGCACGTGCTGACCTTATGTTTCTAAAAATCTCCCGAAAGAGGACCTTCAATTTCCGCTCTTGTAAATCACCGCATTCACTTTATTATACTTGCCTCTGCATACCGCTACCCTTCTCAATATTTTCCCTTCTCTGCTCGTCTCCCATTATTTTTGTTTATCTTTTATTTTCACTTTAAATTCATTAATGGCCAACTCTATATATTTTTATAATAAATTAAAGTATAACCTTCAAAACTTATAAACTTAATTATAGATAAATTATTATGAAGAGGTATAAAAATGAAAATCCTCTTCGATAAAATTAAAAAACTGAAGAAGATATAAGTTTGCGCATAACCATTAAAACATTAAGTAAATAATTGCCTTACACCTGAAAAAAAAAAACGCCACGAACATAAATAATTTTGCTAGAAAGTACGGACGAAAAATAGAACCTAGAAACGATAGCAGTTCTATTGCGCATCAGAGCCCATTCTATTCTTCTATGACTAAAGATTCATATATCCCAAGAAGCCTCCTCTACATTTTTTTCACCATCCAAATCTCGTTCCAAATGACGCGGTGCCATGTGAGAACAGCCAGATTATATTGTTTTGGAAAAGCGTTGCAAAACCTCACCGCGCGCGCGAGAGAGAGAGAGAGATAGACGCGTTTATAAAACGTTTCGTTTAAGGCGGCCAATTACCTTTAACGATTGTTCGACTTTAAGCGATTGAAAGTGCATCTCGGCGGCTACTACTACCGGGCTTTCGCCTCTCCTATCACCTCGGCTCGAGCCTCTAACGGAATTATACGAGCTGCTGGTTTTATTGGGCTGCTGCGCCTTTTTTTGTCGCGACATTCCGCAAAAAGTATCGGTGGGGATCGGTGAGATTATCGGCCAAGATCGCCACTGGGCAGAAATCGGCGACCGCTGAGAGATTTAGAGCGCCGCGGAGTTTGTATATCCACTTCTGTTGATCCGATTTAAATTAAATTGAGACTTTAACGGCCACGGTTACCAATGGTAATGCCATAGCTTTCTTGCTGGATATTGTGTTTTATCACTGCTTTACCGTTTTATGAATATAACCGACTGTCGTGTATATTAAAGACCGATGAAAGAACTGTGATTATTGTTGTACGATGGACAAGAATCATCTTCGAAAATGTGGTAAACAACAACAATTCGTCGGAAGTGAAATTTCGAGAAATCTGGAGGATATATGTACCCCAAAAATATAACCGTATAACATCCTGGCAGAAACGCGGAACTTAAGCCGAACCCGATGTAAACACAAAGTGAACGAGGGAAAAATAAACCTCAGGTCAAATTGTACTCATCCCTGCACCAACGTGTAGTACGGAGGTCTACTTAAGTAGAACTCATCGATATTCTTGAAAAACCTTTTTCCTTTCAACCCAACCTCTCCTCTTCTCCATCGCAAGTATAATATACACCTCGAATTAGCTGCATGGCACGACTTTGCTACAGTGCATGCAACTTCTGTATCGCGTTGGCGCATCTCTTCGACGGGGATCATGCGTCAGCTGATTGTTATTCCTTACCCCGAGCTATACGCATGGACTGTGAAAATCGCTGTCCCGATATTATGTGTAACGGTATAAGCAGCTTGATTTATCGTTTCCCGATGCTAATTTTGTGGGGGAGGGAGGAAAAATCTTGGATTCTGCCGATCGGATTTTGAATTCTAATATAACACGTACTCTTGCCTATTTTAAAAATAATAGGTACTAATTTGATTGATTGTATAACTGAATCTATGATTTTAATAGTTAGACATTTGTGGTATTATATATTAGTGGAAAATTTCAAATAAATAATAAATCAAAGTAGAGAACCGTTTTGCATCTTGGATGTTCGCATCACAATTTGATTTAAACGAATTCTTTGGTTTATTCAATATACGTTATACATATTTCTTCTAAAATATCCCCAAATTTATGAGTACTGAGTAGAAATTTAAAAATCTGTAAACGAGCAACAGGTCGCTATAATTAACAGTTGACTTTATCGTGGGCAAATTAAGTTTTTGCGATAAAGGAGCAAAATTATGGTCAAACGTGTCCATCGGCTGACCCATTTGAAAGGATACGTAACGTAATAAGTTGCGCAGAATATTTTCTAACTTAGTATTACATATATTGTCATAAAGTCTACAAACAGATTAGGCATATATAGATAGTATATGTTAACCAAACACATGTTGGATAATAAATTTTGAATCTTATATTATTTACTTCAGTTAGGTATTTTATACTAACTAAAAACTTACTTTAAAATAAATAAAAAGAACGTAAACGAATTGGAGAGCATAAGAAATAGTATATAACGCGTAAGGAAAACTGAGAAATAAAATTCTCGTGAGGCATAGACAAATTTACAAGTCTACCTGACAACGAGAAACTAGCCACCGTAATAGAAGCGATCCTCCAATCGTAGAAACAGATGGCTGCAGGAGAAAATACGGGAAATCCGGGAAACCCAATTGTATTTCTCATCTGACACACAAGTTATAAAGTTATCTGCTCACACCCTCCCATATACCTGATGTTTTAACTACAGATGCGTAAGGGCCGTCGCCTCCTATGAAGTCGCAAGCCTAGTATACACTTGTAAACATACACACAGAGATAGGTAGATAAAATTTATCGCATCTATATATGCATAGAAATTTTTGCGCATATAGTTAACGTAGTATACAGGGCCCGTATATACAACGCAAACAACATAACGGATTAAAATACATATAATATAACAAAGAGTGCAATAACTAATGCAATGTTACAATTAAAACAAGCTAATATTAAGTTTTCGGACTAGTTAGGAGTCTAGGTCGAATAAATAACCAAAAGATATAGAGGGGAATAGAGAGAGAGAGAGACAGATGAAGGAAATCATGAAAGTAGCAGGGGAGGAGATGGGGAGTCCAATAAACAGTATGGGTTTTCTCGCTGCGATATTCCCGCGCTCGCTATATACACGTCCGCCATTACGGGCGCCGCTATGTAATGGCTCGGTGGCATGCTAAGTACATGTTCTATATACATGAGGCGCTCTCTTGAGTCTCAAAACATTTTTTTTCCACCTCCGCTGGTATACATGCATGCAGACCGGATATTGCACCGAGGGCTTTCATATTCTTTTCTCTCTCTCTTTCACTCGTGTTTTTCGGCGTTGGGCTCGCCTAATTGTTCCAAATTATTTTTTGCTTTCTGGGTCTTTGCGATTTGCATAACATCGATAAATATTGATAATAATCTAAAATTGATTAAATAATTCGAATTTCATTTAGGAATTGAGTTGTATTCAATGGTTCATGCAATTTTGTACAATATCCTAAAGACTTTGGTGATAAAGGAGCGTTTTGAAAAAAAGAAAATTTAAACGGCAATTAGATTAACTTGTTTATGTACAGTTGCTATTACCATAGGCCCTTACAGGTTAAGAAATGTTTTTTTTTCAAATTTTTAACCTTATTCTAAGCCACAAAGCCAAATTGAAAGAAAAAACGACTAAACCCCTTTTTGCTGTAAAATCCAAACGCCAATATAAATGCGAAACTAACCCATAGAATATCGAAATAGCATTCAACTCAATATTCATACACTCGGTATCCATAAAGTGTGTTTCAGGAATCGGTCACCAAGAGCTACCAATGAATAATTATTGCGAATTGAAAGAGCCCCGCGCGTCGACACCACCGCAGCGACGTCCATTACATATTCCGTTCTCCTTTTTTTACGTCTCTCGCGGCTACTCTCCATTGCCTGCTGCACTACACAGTTCAATCGCATGCGTACATAATATCGAACGAAGGTAATAAAAAAGAAAACCAGGCAGACGACACCACACATAAAAAAAAAGTGTTAGTGTAGGAGCCTATACTATACGGAGTTTGCAATAAAATGGTAACCCATATGTAGAGCGCAAATAGATAATCCCCTCGGTGGTGCGCGCGCTTGTGTTTCTGTGTGCGCATGTACGTGTGATTCATAGGCGATTTTCCGAGAATAATGACTTCACGTCCGCGCCGCTGTTATATGGTCGGGCGATTATCGAGCGCGGAGCTATATAATATAGTTTTCGAGACAAATAGCGCCGCCGCCACCACCGCGAGTTTGTACAGAGACCCGTGGTGTTATTTCTTTTTAAAGCGACTTGTTATTATTACGCTAGCGTTGACAATCTCGTTGAGGATGCATTTTTCTATGTATTTATCGTAAGACCTGTATATATTATCTCGGTGTACTCGATTTTTTTTGTTCCGTTGAGGTTGAATAAATTGGAAGCGAAGCGAATGATTAATGATTTCATAGAACCGTCATTATTTTTGAAAATTTTTATTAAAAACTTATTTTTGAGTGACGCTATATAATTATACTTGAACTTTTTGATTCAACTTGATCATCTGATTTTGAATTGAAAACTCTAATATTTTCAAGTGCACGGTTAAAAATTCAAAATACAATTTAACGCCATATGAAAACATCTTTATTAATGAAACAAGGATAGTCGTGACAACCTACAACACATTGTGTTCGGAAGCATTTCGCGCGAAGAGCAATATCCATTTTGACGACAAAAATTGAAAGCGTTGGATCGACAAGTTTTCATCGTGCTAAAAGGCCAAGAAAAGCATATGTATACGAGTCGAACGGTATACAGCGGCGGAGGCTCGCGCGATCTCGTTCAAGTTTCAGGCCATAATTATAGAGTTCATCGAAAAAGACACACACACACACATAGCTAGATGGCGGGCAATGTTTATCACGGCCTCGTTTACATGCAATATACCACCAGTGGCATTTCCTAGGATCGACGAATTATATTATTACCTGCACACCTCGCCCAGTCATTTTCACCTCCCCACTGCTGCGCATTTCTCATAATAAAAGCGGAGTAATTATTTTTCGCACCTGGAATGCCGTGTGTTGCGATTTTATTTAAACTCTGATAAAGTGACAACTTTGCAAAGTAATAGATTAGATTGAACAATTGTTGATCATTTAATAAATATACTTTTTATTTACTTGATTAAATATTATAGCATAAATTTATCACAGCTTACATTTCAATCTAAATGTATAATTTGAAAAAATTTTAATTCTTTAACGGGTTTCCAGGCCTCAATAAGCCTATATAAAACTTCGCAATCATTTTCAAAAGCCATAGCTGCGCATTGATCCATCGATCAATTTTTTCCCGCGGTAAATGAAATAGAAATTTATCGCGAATTCGGGATTAATAAAATGTGCTGCCGCTCACACGATATACACGGCTCGCTCGGTATAAGAAAACGATACGTATAAGCGGCTCTGAAAACGTCGGTCGCAATTTTAATATCCAAGTATTTAGGTTATTCCGCAGATACACACACATACACAGAGAGAGCCTCAAATACACCTTATACGTATATACATTTCGCTCTAAACAGATATACACACACACACACACACGTACGCAGAGAGCGAAGGAGAGTTATACGAGTCCCTAGGCGGTGTGCATTAATAGTCACGGAATAGAGGCCTTGGCTCGGATCGTAAAAATATAATTGCGTCGATTGCAGCAACGTTATCTAGGCACAACGCCGCTGCCGCCGCCACCGCCGCCGCCGCCGTTGCTGCAGAGCCTCGACTGTCTGCGAGCTGCACACTCGGATAATGATACGTGCCTGCTGCACCGCCGCTGCTGCTGAAGCCGGCGTTATGACACTCGACGATACTCGGGATATAGTTTTACCCATGTGTGTGTGTGCATGAGTGTGTATCTGCGTGTGTCTTTGTACGTGAGAGTTTTCGAGGTATTAAAAGCACCGGGCGATTGCACCGCTTGCGCAAAAAGCCCGTCCCTGCACACCGTCGTGTCGTTGCGCAAGATTTCGTACATCCTTCGAGAGTGATTTCAATCGATTTTTCCTTCTGAAGACGGTCCGATGTTGTTTTGAATTTTTATCGAATCGTTGTTATAAGCTTGCGAGTCTGCGGTTAGGAAATGGAGAATGGTGCTGGTGATTTGCATGCCGTCGTTTTTTAATTGCCCAGCTGAGGTTGCGTGCGGATGAAATCTGTTGCGAATCAATTGTTTTAATATCAGTTTTTTTTTTTTAACCAACGGTTGATCAGTGTCTTGAAACATCAATTTTTTTATTATTCATCGCTTTGGAAATCAATTCTTATATGATACAAGTTTAGCTGGCAGTGTAACGCTGTAATCGGCTGACTTTCCAAAAACTTTGATAAAGTAAATACAGTCCTTTATAATCAATTACAGTTAACTCGACTATCTCGCCTGGTTAACTGAATACGAAAAATTGAGTAAATAAGTGTGTTTATCCATACGCCGAGCCATTATGTTTTTATAAAACCGCGATTATACGTATTTACTATAAGCGAACAATTAAAAATTATAAATTCGAATTTTGGGACAAGGTGCACTTTCCCACGTGCATGTAATTGTTTGCATTAGCCTGCGAAAAATTATTTTATGCGCTTTTTATATAGAAATTGCATATCTCCGCTAAATTAGCGCTTTTACAAAATGTGGAATAAAAAAAATCCATCGTAAATAAACGTCCATGCCATCGGGTCTTTTCGTACACACACGAAAACGCGCGCGCACATTCTCTCCTATTTTATTCTCACATATTTTATAAATTATTGCCTGCTTTGGAAGAGGGAAAAAAAATTGGCGAATGAAATTCCCCGCATGGGCATCGCTTTCGTGTAATTATCCGCAATAAAGCTATATAGAAACTACTATTTTCCGACATTATTATAAACGATTAAATTACGATATAGTTTCAAAAAAGATGAGAAAAAGATACGGGTGAGCTTCTGGCGCTTTTATATAACGACCATTATAATTTTGTGAATAATTTCAAATTGTTTTAGTGAAGGAATTGGAGCTAATGTCAACCGTCGTTTTTTTATCTATAATTTTCTATTCGGTGTTCGATCTAACGCAGAAAACATATATTATTATGAAAGCAATTAATGCTCAAATTGGTCAGCTTATGCAATGGCAACGAATTAAACTTTTAAGGCACGTGCTCTACTTTTGTTTCTGCGATATATAATTATTATTTTTAGCGCAGGCATTTTTCCAGCAAGTCAATTCTAATGTCGTATCAAGGATTGTCAGCGGCCAACCTACAGTCGGCTTAATTCTTAACTTGGCCTAAATGTCCAAACGAGCACTTGAAAGTCACGCATTGTGTCATTCAAATAATGTATATATACATATATGAAATACCTTTTTAATTGCCCAAGAAATGTCCACGCGTTTTATTCGTCTCGATATAGTCGAGTGACACAACTATAGGTCACATCCTGAACAATCTTCGTAATATCACTTCCCGAGAAGTGGTCAACGACATGGAACACAATTGTGCAATAAATAATCTTATAACTGAGGCAGCGCGGCGAACGGCCGCAATCGGCGCGCTACCAACAAAAGGCCATTGGCGACTTTTAGCCAATAACAATCATCGCGTTTGGCGAATGCGCCGGTGTTAAGGCTTTATAATACCTGCGCCGAGTGCACGCGCATGTCTCGTATATACGCGATATAACAATGCAGCTAATTGCTACATCGCAAGGTGCAAAAGGAAAGAGAGAAAAAAAACACAAGAGAGGAGAGGGAGAGAGAGAGAGAAAGAAGGGGGAATGAAGTCGCCCGATATCGAGGACAAGGCGAGTCCGCCGAACCCGGAGCGATTATTAATCGCGTTTTACGGGGCAAAATGATAGTTATATCCATTATATGCTCGGCTACCGCGAGCGCGGATAATTGCGCGGCGAACGCGGGATATGTACTATACGCCAGGCCGGGTGCGCGGAATTAAAAAATCGCTGTTTTTCTGAGACACGCCGTAGTGGCGGGAATAATAATTTGTTTACAAGACCCAGTGGTGTCTGTGTGTGTGTGTGCGTGTGTGTGTATGTGTAGGCTCGAGAGGAAAAAGGGTGGAATGCGAATTTTTGCATGAAAAATCATATGGTTCATTTATTGCTCGTTGTTCTCTACGAGATTTTTTTTTTCGTGCGGTGTCGGGCAGAAAGAGATATTTTTCATAAATGTGTCATTTTTCGTATTGTACCGCGTTGTTCTTTAAATTTTGTTAGAATTGTTTAGTAAATCTGGGATCGTGTGGTGATTTCGATTTGGAATGTATTTATTTGTACATTGTGCAAAATGATCTGATAAGTACAAGAATGTTCAAATAGTGTCAATTACTTTGGCAAGTCGGTCACGAAAGCTCCACGAATGCGATGATTGCACTAAAAGTGTATGTAAATTTCTATCTGCGGCTATACTTTCAAAATCTAATTCATTGTTTATTTTTATGAGGTCTGAACGAGGGCAACGAAATTGCTCGCCGACTGACTAATGAACTACACACGTAGAGCCATTAAAAGCGAACAATGTTAATTTTGCTTGAAAAATGAATTATTTATCATTGTTCCCCTTCTTTTTTCGACTTTTCGGATACAACCCCAATTTCGCAAAAACATTTTTGACATTTACGACACCACCTCGTTTTATCCTAAAATAAGTTAAAAATGTTAATTATTTTAAAGGTTTGGATAGAGTGAACTAATATGGAACGGCAATATAGAGATATAAATTATGTGCATCTTATTTCAAATAACAAATTGTACGCGCAACAGTGAAGGAAAACGGTAAAAACAAGAAAATTACCTGACGACACTTGAATATTTCTGCGAATCAAGGAACTATATTACAGCGGTTCGGATTTGTTTGTCAGGATCAAGCAGTTAATGTGACACGCGTCTCGTTACTCAATTTGGAATTCCCATGCGAAATTCTCCGCATATTTGACGTCTTTACGACGTGAAATCACAGAATTTCGCACTTTGAATATAAATAAGTCGTTTCATCACTTTTACCAATAAAATCGCGAACCAACTCGAAATTCTCGGTACTCTCGAGTTTTTCCCTAATATGCGACTCCAACGAATATTAACCCTTGGCTCAATCCAGTTTCAATACCACCAAAATCGAACAATAACATAACGCCAAACAATGGCGCAACCGTTCCCAAGCGGTAAATCCCCATCATCACAAACATGAAGCTTCCAGGAAAAATCGAGGCGAGTTGCAGAGTGCAAAGTCAATTCGAGAGTTATATACGCTTTCTCGATTCGAAGGGAGCCAAAAAGTTCCAAAGCTGCGGCGAGTATAAGCAAACAACGCGCGAGAGAGTCGAATCGAATACATCAAGAGCGTGCACAGGTACATATATATACATATATAGGAAGTCGTCCGCGGTGTCGTCGTCGTCACTGCGAGAGTCGATGACCCCGTGTCGAGGCACAGTCTGTGTGTCGCTTCCCTGCGCTCTCGCGAGCGCCAGGCGAAATCGAAGAATCAACAAACGTATATATATCCATCGCGGTATAGTGCGTATATAGCGAGAATCGACCTTTTCCCTCTCTTCCTATAGTTTCTCAGATTTTTATCGGCCGATTCGCTGAACCGGACGATTTTAAAATGAAATACGTGGGTACGTATTATGTGCACTCTCGATTTATTTATATTAATGAATGAATTAGTCTTTTGTGCGAAGAAACGAATTGAATAATAAAAATAAGCTTTAGTAATTGTTGCTATACAAGCGAGCTTCCGAAGAATCGTAAACAGTGCTTTTTATCTTTTGTGCCTTTTCCGCATATTTATAATTCCAATTTAGAAACGTGAAATTAAAGTTAAAATAAAAAATCAAAGAAAGACAAAATCATCGAACCACCCACTTGAGCATTTAAAATCCTCACCAGCTTAATACACCACTCAAGCTTCAGTGGCCTCTTAACTTTAGTATATTTTTTGTGTCCCTAGAAGCGGCGTTAGGAGGCTAATACACACGTGTCGGCGAGTATAAAACGCCGCGCGCGGAGACACAAAAAATAATACGAACCGCCGCGGCGGCGGTCCATCGCGCGTATATATAAGCTTATGGATTGAAGAGCTGCCCTGGAGTCGCCGCGGCTAATGCATCGCTCAGAAAACGTGGTCAATATAAGCGCGGCCGCACCGATATTTGACTTTTGATCCCGCTCACTTCTCGCGTCCTAAGTAAACGGGCCTATACGCCTGCACAGGCGAGTATATCAACCTTTCTCTCTTTCCCTCTCCTTTGTCTCTCTCTCTCTCTCTCTCTCTCTCTCTCTCTCTTGCAAGAATCGAGAAACGGGTTTTTCCATTTCGTTCGACAAAGCGAGGTTGGAATTAAACGAGCTCTTCAGTTTTAGCTGATTTAGACTTTATAAAGGATTTACTTAATTATTTTACAAAACTGTCTTGTGAAATATTTTTATGTTCCAATCGGTAAGATTTTTACAAGTTAAAAAAAATAATTATTTCTACAAATTCTTATACTCGAATTTCTTTACAAAGCTATAAATTAAGGCAGGTATTATAAAATGCATTTTAATTTCTTCGAACTTTACAGATACATAATTAAATAAAATAAATTTAAATATAAGCATCTGATATAAATTTATATAATTCGTTCTGCAACATGTGAAAACGCCCCTTCAGGTGGTCCCTCGTACAATACGTATATATATGGATACAAGTAGCTCAGTCTTTTGAAGCTTTGAGGAGAAAAAAAGGGAATCAGGACTCAGGTAATGGAGGCTTGGCTCGTGCCCCGCGTCTTCCGCTCGAAATTATAATAGACCTTTTTCGAGGATTCTTATTCTACGCGTTAAACGGGGTATACATGCCGAGGGTTTGTCTGTCATTACGAGGGCTGCCTTTAAGCCGATTTTCACGCTTCTTCGCACACTTTTCTCGCAGTCCATACAAAACAGTTGGAACAATATTTAGCGGAAAACTATAGGAGATCGCACTTACGCAGTTTTAGTTTGTACGTTATAATTCTAAAAATTAAATATATTATTTCTTGCTCTATACTTTTGCTTGATATTAATAATTTTAGATATTCCACTTTTTCTCTTGACCATCCACTATAATAACTTTCTTTTACGAGTGGAATGTACTTTCACACGAATTGTTTCATCCATTACATTTCGCCGATTCACAGTCGAAGAACAAACAATAACCCACAGTCATACAAATCAGCGATTATTCACCGTCAATTACAGATTTTCCCTACTCAAACTTTAAAGCCTAATCATTCACCAATAAACAAATCCACTTTAAACGACAAAGCTGCAGTGTATACACCTCGTAAAATCTTAAAATTGCGAAGAACACAAAGTTTCGCGAGAGACAACAACGACGACGATGACGACGACGACGCGTATCGACAATATTCCCCTCCTATTACACGCAAAAACTTTACACCCCATTCGCAATGATAATTGAGTCGGTTTCCCCAAGTTATAATACACGTAGTCATATACTCGATACGCTCGATAATTCCACATTCCCCGCGGCTCTCAAAAGCTTGGCAAGCGCTGCACATACACACACACACACACGATATAGAGACGACGACCTCCTTGGGGTATACGCAGCTCCATAGCGCCGAGGAAATTAGTTAATTTTCTTGCAGCTCCGCGGCTCGAATATTCGCCATTATTAAATATATATACACGCGACGTCGGGGCACACAGGGGGGAAAAAGCTCGAGTCTCGGGTCCGGAACGGCTCAATCTGTGCGCGCTTCTGCCTTTCTTGCCGCTGCTCCTCGACGACGACGACGCCGATCTTCTGCGGCGAATATCGCTTTTGCATTAGCGTTTTTGCGCCCTCGGGGGGCAGCTGATATTGTTGTTGTGCGGCCTTCGATGGGGCCCCGTGTGTATTACACGTTAAATCACCGTGTGTCGCTTCTTCTTCTTCTTCTTTTTGTTTTGTTGGAGCCGAGCTATACTCTCCGGGAGAGTACATGAAATTTGGAGAGTATTTTTTGTGACTTGACTTCGCTGGCTTTTATTGGTGTATTAAAATTGTCGATGAACAGTTTAGCTATGCTAATCTTGGTGAAAAAAGATGGCGGAGATGGGTCGATGATTGGTGCGAGCTACTTAATGAATTAAAAATGCTAGAGTGGTTGTATGTATATATATGTAATTCTCTATATGATGAGCTCGATGCAATGGATAATAATTATAATTTTTTTACTTGATTTAAGATACATTTCTCTGCATTACCTCAACCTATACTTATATACACACATTATGCGAGCGAAAGCGTAAAATCTTGGAATTAAAATATAACTCGTATACAACACCATCCAAGATGGAAATCAGCCCGTCGATTTAGACCGGCAACTGGAACTATCGCCGTGCGACCGGAAAGGATCAACAGCAACAACAACATAACCGATTTTTTTCTCTTTCACGCGAACGCCAAAGCCTTCGCGATCGACTTCGATAGCAATCCCACCCGAAAGACACACGCGATCGATCCTTATCGTCTCCCTACATTTATAACGAGTCGTATATAATGTTCTTTTTTTTCGCGAGATGCGCATATAACGTCGAATAATGTATGATGTATGTATATATACATATATACACATTCGTAGTCGGGCGCATCTGCGTGCCACATAGTTGAGTAGGTCGGGGACTTTTCCGCGCGCTTGAGCTTCGCGGCATTTATTTTAAGCCTGCACCCGCAGTTACAATTGTGGACAATGCTATATAGGAGTTCGCTATACATGTGTTGGCGGCGTGCTATTGTTGTACGTGGGTATTGGAGGTTATGTTTTAGTCAGTGTCACAAGTGCAGCTTTTACTGATTTGTACATACTATATAGAAAAAGAACTTTTCATCATTTAATTTTATTTAAAATACAGAAGTTTTTATGTAAGTATAAGAAATCAAGAAATATATATATACCATATAAAATAATGAATGTACATAAATTCTGAAATATAAATTGCAATAATTGTAATAAGTCATGAATGGCAGTCCGGCACTGAATACCTGAACGATGCAAATTAAAGCCTCAATTAAGGGAGAAAACCGGTCATTCATCAAAAACAGTTTCACGACTGTTTAAAAATGCAGACGCTAAATGCTCTCCAACCATATTATTATATGTATAATACGCGAGCAATAAGAAAAGGCGAATCTGACCCCTCAAGTATTGCATTACTTACAATAAGTAATGCAATACTTAAGCGAAAATAAAGACCTACAATAAATATCATGGCCGCACGAATTTTCAGTATTAATGAGCTGCCCTTCGCAAGCATACACACACACACATGCACGCATACAGAGCGAGAAACGCATTTATCAACGTGTCAAATCGCAAGCCAAACAAGAAGGACTTTGCGCAAAAAAGAGAAACGACATAAAAAGATCTCTCTCTCTCTCTCTCTCTCTCTCTCTCTCTCTCTCTCTCTCTCTCGCGATGGTGCACTCGCATTAAAACGTACAGACCGGGAGAAGAAACGATATGGAACTCGAAACGCGCGCCAAAGGAAGAAAAGGAGTGTGTATAACCATCGCATAAGTGAACGTATATATACATATATATAAAACAGCGGAGTGTAGGCTCTTTACCGCCTCGAGGTGCATCTGTACTATGCAGCTCACCTATACACATACGCACGCACACCACACATGCATACAAACACACACTCAAGAGTCGAGAGAGAGAGCGCAGTGCGACTCGCGGCGGGCGCGCGACGAATAAAAGGTAGGCGTGGTATAAGCGGGTGAAAGGGAAGGGGGAGAGAGAGAAGAAGCAGGAGGACCAATCTCCGTGTCGACTCGGCGCCTCCCTCCCCCTTTTTATCGGGACGCCGAGCCTCCCTCCAACGCGACTCCGCGATGTGTTCATGCGCTCTCTCTCTCTCTTTCTCTCTCGCTGTCTCCCCCACCAGCAGCTTCGACTCTCATTCTCGATGATCAACCTCTGCGTGCCAAGTCTATGTACACATACACGCACGTGTATAGGATGTGTGAGAGAGAGATAATCGCGATCGGCGTGCGCATGCGTGGTTGGTGTGTAGTGGGGGTTATTGGATGTGTGTGTGTGTGTGTGTGTGTAGTTGCGGGGGATCGTCTTTCGATGCTCTGTGCTTATACTCTTGTGCGATTATATATTTGAATAACGAAGAGAATGAAGGAAAAGTGTTGATGGAAATAATGGTATTGGTGGTAAAAATTTATTTTGATTTCTTGTATCGATGATTTTGGGAGATAGTGAATTAAAATTTAAAAAAGATTGAATTTTTGATCAATCTATTTTATTCATTAGGATATCAGTTATTTTTCATTATATTATAAAATTTTATTCAATGTTTTGATATAAGACAAAATCGAAAATTGACAGTAAATATATATATATATAT